>JAYMTA010004437.1:0-12635 GCA_036897625.1 Pelargonium cotyledonis | reverse complement strand
GGCTTTGAAGTCTTCAAAAAGAAGCACATTGCTAGATCTGATATCTCTGTGTATTATAGAAGGTTGGACCTTCTCATGCAAATACTCCAATCCACGTGCAGCATCGACAGCTATCCTCACACGCTGCATCCAGTCAAGCACTGGACCTGGTTGTGCCCCTTGCACACCCTTTCTACCTACAATTTCAAAATTACAACCATACATTGAACAAGGGAAGTTCTAGTAAAGCAAACCAAAATTAAGTACTATGAGTGTAGATGAGTTTGCATACCATGTAATATGTCATGCAGAGATCCCATTGTGGCAAACTCGTATGCAAGCACACGGAGGTTACCTTCAACACAATAACCTTGCAACTCCACAAGATTGTTATGTTTCAATCTTGAGACCATGGATACCTACATAACGAATATCAAGGAAGTCAAAAACAACATTAGAGGGAAAAACAAGTACATAACTATCAAAACTGAATTGCACAAACAAATGTGTCAACTTGAGGAGCACAAGGCTCATGTATGCGTGTGTTCAAAATTTCGTCACATAAATTGCAAATATACCTGATTCAGAAACTCATTATTCGTTTCAGGTTCAGTTGAAACATCAAGCTTTTTAACAGCAACATCTTTCCCACTGTTTAGATGTGCAAAGTACACTCTTCCATAGGAGCCTTCACCAATCAATGCTTTTGACCCAAAATTGTCGGTCTTTTCTTTCAGCTCTTCTGAAGACAATGTGGGCACTTCAATTGGTGGTGGTGCCTTGTGCGCATCATACTTAGTAGGAGCTGAGACCTTGCTGTGTTTTTGGTATGCTAGAATGCAGGAAACAGTGTAAACAAGATCAGCATTATACATGCACAATATTAACATAACTGCTTAGAGGATGAGAAATACCAAAGCTAAATGTTAACAAAATTAAACAAAAATTATAAATGACCTTCACTTAACATATTCTTTTTATAATTAATAAATTCTTATGCTAATAAATCAATAGCTTTAGAGCTCCTAGATTATATTTCAGTTCTTTTAACAGTAAAATTTTCACCAAAACATTTTCACCAAGAGGAAGATATGTATCAATTCTTTTAAATTTCTTGCAATAGCTCACTATGGCCAAGCTTGTCTGCATAGATCTCAGATTAAAATCATTTATGGAGCAGCGCTTCAGCTAATAGGATTATATAACCCATGCATTTCAATTGAGAGACTATAGTGAAAATGAACCTATACTTAAATGTAGATGGTAAAGACACTTGCTGCAGGAATGTGTATTTTGCATGGCATTGGTATATCTAATAGTCATTGTGGTGGTTATGGAACACTAATGGAAGCATAGGTTATGGTGGTAACAACAGTGGCCTAGAGAGAGGGAGAGATGGTCTGATAATGTGATTGAATATTTCAAAGTTGAGGATTGAAATCATTATTTAAAAATAAACTATAATAATGAAATTGCAGCCTTTAATAGTCCATCTAAATCAAGTTAATCAACTAGTCCACACAATATAAATCATACGTCTACAAACTCAACTGACTTTTGCAGTAAAGTTTAAGTAGGTTCAACTTAGACAATTCAGAAAATAGAAGGAAGAAGAGATTCATTTTCAGCTAGAATTGATAGCATTATAAGTACATATCATCAGTTAACCTGAAACATTATTAAGTACCTAATGGTCCAAACCATAATGTTACCCGTAAAAGTCAAAGGCTTAATCAATCATAAACTATTGTTCACTTATAAATGTATTTATAAAATTAAGAAAAGGCATATCATTTCATCTGCAGCATTGCATAAGTTATATGCGAGAGCCAATGAAACATACCATCTGCATGGCTTCTTGGGCTTTTCAGGTGGTCATTATCATTCAATGGTAAGGACTCCTCTACATGACAAGTACAGCAGAGCCACTTGCGCATCCTGGTCCTTTTCCTTAGATAGTACTCCTCGTCGACACTCCTGTTTTCTAAACGCACAAATTGACCAGGAGGAGGTGCATGTGCCTGCATAATGACAGCAATACCATTGAGCCCAAGAAAGTTCCAAAAAACATGTAGTTCACATTTACTTTGCATGACCTAAGCCAGAAATGCCTATCAATCACTTCTAAAACCAAACAAAAATGATGATCATTGTACGCACTTCTATCTCTCACAAATGTTTGGTGGTGGCACTATAGAAAATTAGAAACCAACTTTTGCTTTTGACTAAACCCAACCATTCGACCCTTTTCCTCTACCAGATAAATTTTCAACTCGAAGACCTAAATTGCACAATCATTACCCAAAATGATAACAAGAGCCAGGGACAACAAAAGCAACAATAAAAGGTTTTCCAACATTTTTGTATTAAATGCATGATCACCAACATACAATTTGAAATTTCAAAACTTGTTGGGTTCATAACCCAAAACAATCATAAAGGGTGCTCAAATTTTACGTTAAAATGCACGATCACACGAAAATCAACACAAAAACACTAGGAGGGTTTGATCGTCCCAAAACCAAAATGAAAAGTTGTTACCGCTAAACCACGCCGACGCAATTCGGCTTCCATGGAAGAGTGATCAGCACAGAAACGAACAATTAAATGAAGCCCAGAGAATCAATTGATCCCAAAATTGAGAAAACATTTGCACAGGTAATGAGAATTGGATTGGAAAAAGCAGAAAAAGAAGCGCAGATCTCAAGCGAAATTAAGGGAATTAGCAACAAGGATTGAATCAAAGCAAATACCTGGTTTCTCTCTTTGTTTGTTGCTGTTTGAATTGATAAAAAAAATAGATAGAAAGATAAAATAAAAAATGTATAATACTAATGACTTTCTCTCTGTCCCTCTCTAGGGTTTGGAGGAGAGCGCTTTGGGGTGGGGAGAAGAGACAGAGAGGCAACGCGAGCTTTGGGTTTTTCGGATATTTGTACTGTCTTTTTTCTGTTTCTATATTTGGATTTTCATTGATTTTGAAATTTTAGAAATGACAGACTTCATTTTGCTTTCCACGGAAGTAAACGTGGTGGCGGTGGATCAACGTCCCCACAGCTCCAGCACCATATTAGAGCTGGCAATGTAGGCCGGGTTACCCGTAAAATGAAGAATTTGGGTATATTATATTTTACCCAATTAAGTGTCCGTTCAGATTGGATATGGTATTGGTAATTAACGGGTTAGATCGGATATACCAGACGGGTAATGGATATGTACAAATTTTAAGTTTTAATCCAAGTTTACTTCTTATGACTCTTATAGCCTTATGATGTTTGAGAGTTGAGATTCAAATCTTTGAAATGAATTTTCAAAAAAATGTTTAAATAAAAAATCTAGGAAAATAGATCTAGAGCGGCGTCAGTGGCTCCTTGGGCGGAGGTTAGGAGTTCGAATCTGAGCGGTATATCTCTGTTTGAGTGTTATACCTTTAGGGTATAGGGTTGCAGTGAATGTCCTCGTTTGTAGCAGTTTGGGTTCGACGAAAGTGGTGTTTTGGGCGTTGGTAGTGGAAAGTGAGATTGCGGCTATGGCATAATTTAGTCCGAAAAGAGTTCGGAGTAGCTCTAGCGATAGGATCATATCACGGGCAAACCGAGTTCAATGGGGGTTGATTCGACGAGTTGTGTCGGTGTGCGGGTTTAGGGGCTCTCGTATGCAAAGAGTGAAGAAAAAGGCAGAGGAATGTGAGAATGTGGCTGTGGCAGAGTTCAGTATAGGGAGAGTTCGTGATAACTCCTGTGATAAGATCATGTCACATGTAAGTAGAAATTAATGGAGTCTGATTCAACGAATGGTGCTGGTGGGTGGAGTGAATCGGGTTACAATTTGCCTAGTGTATCTGGCACTAATTGATGACTTCCATGGTATAATCAAATTATAGAGTTGTCTCAAATTTTACCATCTAATTTAAAAAGTCTGAAAGTCTTCGTCATTAGTCCCACATATTGAGGGCCTGCCCAGTGCCATAATAAAATAGCAGTTGAGAAATAAACAAGTGATTGACATTTGACAATGAGTGAGTCAACTTCAAAAATTAATGGATTTTGAACGTGGGCTGGGATGGGGACATGTCATCACCTACTTACATATATCTGCAAACATATTATATTTCCTAAATAATTTTATCTGACTGTTACATTACCTGGAGGCTACAAATAAATAAAATAAAATAAAATAAAATAAGGTCATACCTATAAGATAAGCTTTTGGAAATAAAGTACAAGGCTTGCTTTGCATTCCAACAAAAATGTGTAATATAGTACGAGTTTGTATGATCCTATCCAGACCGAAAAATTACCAAACAATTCCCACTCAAAAGTTCGGATTAAAGTCGGATTATGTTCCAGAAGCCCATGAAGAAACTAAGAGAAAATTGTTTCATTTTGATAACTATGCAATTTATTTTGAATTAGTACACAATTTAATATATGTTCCAATTTGATCATTCAACTATGTTTCTTATTTTGAATAGCTCAAATCCGATGCAGTCGAACTAGGCTAATGCGACAATTCTTTTTGTCCATGATGTAAACACGTGGTGCTTAAGAAGTTAAATGGGCTAAGTTGGACTATATTAACGTAGCAACCACATCTCTCAAGTATACAAGTTTACTCCAAATTAGTCTCATTAGTAAATTTTGCTAACACGTCAACAAATTTTTATGTTCTCCGGTACGGTACAAATTGAACCAATTCAAATCAAAATAACATAATTTAGAACCAAATTGAAATAATATGGATAGTTTGGGACCGAATTACAATAAAAATTAAACTTAATATAAATTAGGAACAAAATGACTATGAAACATTTTCCAAAGTAACAATTTCAGTGGAACTTGCAATAATGTTACTTCCAAAAACAAAGAAAAGAACACACAAACCTGTTCTTATACACAGATAGCAACAGGCATTAGATAGCCCAACCATTAAAATTAACTCTCCACTGAGCATGAGAAAATTCTTCACAAACCCAACAAAATCCAACCACAGATGTAAACAAAAAGTGTATGGCAAAACTTGTACATTCCACTAACCCAAAGAGACCTAGACTGAATGTACTTGACTACAATTTATGCATCTTCATTCAGTAGACAGACACTGCAGTTCTTTCTTCACTGACCTTTTCTGGGATTTGGTCCTTGAAACCCAACATCTTATTCAGTGCTCCAATGTAGGCCTTCACGCTGGAGACTACGATGTCCATGCCTGCCCCAGTTCCACTGGAATATACGACAATAATCATCGACGGCGGATCCAAAACATATGCATCTGAAATGAAAGTAACACTGTTCACACCATACCTGAATGTTCGATAAACAGTTTCTCCAGTTAAAGCATGAGTGGATGAGTGAATATGCTCGCCACGAATTAGAACACGAGTGGTGGCTATGGCATCAATGCCTTCTGTTACTGCGTTCATGGAGTACTCTAGAAGTGCCGCTGGTTCCTGCATGACAAATTTAAATATACAAATCACATGATGGAAAACCAAGAGAAATAGTCGGAGGTACAAAGGAACAACAAGGTCTTGTACGATGACTATATCATCTCTTTCCTGTTCTATCAAATCGGGTCTAACTTACACAAACTATTATACTAAGGGCACTTAAACCCTCGAGATTCTCATGGATGTTCTAGTCTGATGGAAGGGAAAGAAACACAGTTCTTTATCATCCACGCCACTCAGAATATTAATTAAGCTTTCCCGTCTAAAATCATATAGATGCTTGTTATTTAGGTTTGAGATTAAACATACCAAATACAACCTTCCTTGTCATCCGCTCACACTGATAAATCTAGATCAGTGCTGGGCTGTGAACCCTCACATCTTTTATTAGAAACTAGAGGCACGAGCAATGCAAGTCAGAAGTAAGCTATTTCTAACCTTCACGATGAGATCTACTGCCTTGTAAGCTGAATCAACTGGCCCTGTTCCAACTGAACAAGCAACATGCTCTTTCCCATCAGCACCAATTAGCTTAACTGTTGCTGTAGAAAGACCAAGGGTTCCACAAGTAACCTGTGTGCCGGGTTTATTTCATTTTGGAAATATCAGTTAATTCAAAAGACTCGCTGAAATGGGCAAATAATTTAAATTTAAAAGAAATTATTTACCTGCAGATCACTAAATTTCCAAACAACTTCTGGCTGAAAAAGTTCATCTGATACCAATGCAACGAGGTCTGCGTTGGTAACTCTCTGGGAAACCGTTAGTTAAGGTTAAACAAAAAGCAGAACATCGAAAGACGGATATACTAGCGTTCAAGAAATGTGACAGATATACAATATTCATTAGGACTTGAGGCCTACACAGTATACCCTATTGAACCTCATATCATATTGACAACCACAACCAATACATATCCATGTTACCTTTGTTTCTACAAGATGTTTCACTATGGAAAATGGAAGGAGAGCAGAAAATAATACTTATCTTTTAAACCAGCCAAGAAAGCAGACAGTTATTAAACCTTTAGGTTGAACATAACTTTTCATTTGTTCATTTCTGATTAGATTCCTATTTTCTGGGTAAAATTTTAGTCCCCTTTCCATATCACATTGTTTGAGGAAAGAGTATTAAATGCTCAAACACTCCTTTTAAATACTTCTATTCTGCCATAAGGTGTGGTTCAAACATCTATACTCATTGATATTTATAGACTATAAACAATGTGCATAAGATAGTTGGAAATTAAATGTCAATTATTCATTTGACTTTAACTCAGGAAAATATTATAATACATTGCAAAATTGGAAAGTGAACCATTTCTGGGGAAATGGAGTAAGACAATCCTCTGATTTTGCCTTATAGAAATGAGTTATATATAGGTTTATCAAACAGCTATTCCCAATAACCTTTTGAAATATCAAAGGGAAAGCAGCGAATTACTAAAAGCTAGATCTAACCTTTTTTGTCTCCGCTACAGCTTTGAAGCGCCAAAAAATATTCTCAAGTTTCTCTCCATCAACTTCATAACCAAGCTTTTAAAGAAAAGAAGGAAAGAAAATGGGTAACAAACATGACAACAAATAGGAAGGCAATACGAAAATAAACAATCAGAAGGTATAGATTGCCATATACCTCTTCAAGAGCCATTTTCAATGCATGGCGCCCACTGTAACAGAAAGATTCAGACAGGAATACTTGAGTTGATTGTAAAAGATGAAATTATAAAGACAAAAACATAAGAGTATCAATTTTTGTAATTAAAATTCTGTTGTATGCATTAATGCAAGTACAAGTCACATAATCCATGCCAAAATGAGCGTCTTGATTTCTATTTTGAGAAAAAATAAGGAAAAATTAGTTAGCGTGGTACATTTACTCTTGTATCCACATGGGCATGTGTTGTAACAACCATACTAACTAACTTATAATAGGGATGTTATTGGCAATTCGTGAATAACTAACTTCCTAAAAAGGGAAAAGGACACTCATTATGGGACAAATATGTAAGACAAAACAATACACCCATTTTGGGACGGAGGGGGAATTATGCCATCACAAAGTATAAGATGATAAATGAGATTGACAGAAAGATTGCAACACAACCAATGTGGGATATATCAACCAAAAAGGAGAAAAATGTAAACGTGGAAAGTTAAAATTCATAATGCGCAATAGTCACATGCATCATTGATTAAAAACATACTGAGGCTAAGACATGCCCAATAATTTATGAAAAATATTGCTTCCAAATGGGGTGAGAAACATATGTAATATAATTGGAACTATCAGGTTGGTGAATAGTACCTGAGTTTTCCAAGGACAATACCAGCATCGTTGGTTCGTTCAAGTCCAATTTCCTCAGGTGATATAATTTCATAAGTACCTTTGTGTTTAAGCATTCCATCCTACAAGAGAACATTTTGGGAAGAAAAAAAGTGAAGCACAGTGGAGAAGATTTTAGCAGAGTTGTACATGTGCGTGTGAAAATATCTCAAGTAACCAAATACAAGCATATAATACATGGAAAATCCTCGAAATGTGTCATTCAACAAGAAAATCATACGAGGAAACAATGAAAAAAATGCTTGGTAGGCACACAGGACCAGCCAACCAGCTTTTCAGAAAAAGAAAGGATAGAATTGATCCATTGCTATAACTTTGTGCCAATTAAAATTCATCCAATTATTAATCCTAATCCAATTTTATGTGCCTTTCTGACCAAGGATCACCCAAAAAAACTAATTTTCCTTTAATTATGTGGCACGTCATGGATCAAAGCTACAACTTCTTCGGGTTCCAGAACTGGGAAAGAATGAACAGGTACATTAAGTGGAAACCATCGCGTGCACGTTGAATGCCACCTCCGGTGTGAGAGTAAAATCTCAGGGAGAAAATGGAATCAGGTACTACCAAGAAATATAGGTAATGAATAGTAACTCTTTTTCCATTCATAATCACAGGGATTAATGATGTAGCAATGATTTCTAATTGGTCATGGGTGATGATCATCATTGTTCATGACCATTGACTTCATTGATGATCATCACCTTCGTCCTTGGGATTTGGAGAGTTGATCGAGGTACGCCATTTGCGTACCAAGATATGAGACTCTCAACGACGAGGATATCACGATGCACAGAGGTCCCAAGAGAGGTGGGAGAGCCGAAGGCAAACTGTGTCTGCTGTCATTTGTGACACCATTCTAAATGTGATATCAACTAAGAAACAAATCTAAGTCCCCATGAAGAATGAGTTTGAGAGGAGCACCCACCAGAGCAAGCGAAGTTCGCCTCTGTGTGACAAGCTCGTGCTTGGAGTGGTTTAGAGCTCACACCCGTTTCTCCACAATCACAGGCCTGCGTGGTAAAACCAAACACACCTGTGTATTGAACTTGTCATGAGCTGCACGTCGATTTCTTCTTTGGGCAAACATCTGTGCTCACACTATCATGCACCTGCGAGTTCAACTACTGCCTGCAAGTAGGGTTTCTTCTCTGGCTGTCCATAAAATTCTTACTGTGGTCCTATTATCTCTATTCACTTCAAGTATTTTGGCGCATCAAGTGCTAGCAATCTGGACCCATTATTACTATCAATTTCGAAGGGTCTGAGATGTGAAAACCTTGGGCGCACACGCACACACTACAAAATCTTATTTCAGTATCCATAAATTTCTTGATACCTCTGTAATCAAAAGTATATCAGGGAGGTTCCTCAGCTTGGAAAAGATTTTAAAATTAACTTTTAAAAGTATCTATATCCCTTAGTAAGAGAAATAGTAGATGTCAATCACAGAAAAAACCCCAATTATGACATAAAAGAAGGTGCACATAGCCAAAAGAAAACCAAGTATGATCAAATCATAGAATATGCAGATTGTCTGACAAATAGAAAAAAGGTCCAGCACCATGTCTGGTAGAGGTCTAAACCAAGCTAATAGACAGCCACTAATCTCTACATAAAAAAATTACCAACCTGATGGATGCCACTTTCATGAGCGAACGCATTGGCTCCAACAATAGCCTTGTGCGGTTGTACATGTAATCCTGAGTACTCTTCAACCTAAGGAATCATGAAAATTTGAAATATAGAAAAAGCTTTATCAAAAGTACATTTGGCTGAGCACAAAAGTGAAAATTGTTAAAGATGTTTAAGAATCACCATCTTGCTTGTCACAACGATGTGACGAACATTAATTCCTGTGTAAAGACCTCCTAATACATCATCTCCTCGGCATTTTAAAGCCATCACAACCTGTGATTTCAGACATTTTACATTTAGATATAATAGACATATATACACTGACCAAAAAAAATTAAAATGGCAAATACAGTAATTAAACCAAATAAGACGAAGGAATATAAAAACAAACAGCCAAGATCCAAATGTTTCAATGAGTGGATTTAGCTAGAAAAATGTATATTTATATAGTTTAAAAGGTTTAGAATGGCAGTTGTATACCATCCGTTGTATGCACAACTTTATAGTTAAAGTAGATTTCTTGATAAGCCATGCATGACAGAGAACACAATGAGGAGGATATTGACTTCAATAATATATTCTCTCACAAACTACAAATAATTATTTTCATTTTAGAAACAGCTTGAAGCATCATGCCTCACAGGCAGGCAACATTATCAGCGAACACTTTGCTCTAACATGCATCTTCAATTGCGAGAAAGAGATTTATTGCTTCCCTCGATGTGTTGGGGATTTCTTTTTCCTTTTTCTTGTCGGAGGCAAATAGTAATGATCCTTCCAAGCTTTAAGCAATCTATGGGCTCCCACCTTATTTTTTAATAGAACACCATCCTCCTTTCTCCATATCGGAGACTCTACCTCTACTTGGTCACTTCAACCACCTTTGCCTTGTAATTTTACAGCTTACCCAGCTTCCACAGCTAATACCTCTTGAAACTAAATAAATCTATCATCTATGATACAGTCCAAAAGAGTTGATAAAAGCTGAAAGTATTATACCCCTAAAATACTTCAAACAACTGATGTCTAGAGATACTTAGTTACTGCAGATGAGCAAGGACGGACTTGATATGAAACAATGAAAAAAATTAACAAAGCATTTCAGATTTCGTCCAAATTTTTTGGCATCAAATATCCAATCACACTCTGAAGATAAGGGCTAAACATCAGGACTAAGCATTTGAAATTTCCAGAACAATGAGAACTATACAATATTTCCCAATATATATTTCAGATATAGCTTTTGGCGTATCACCAATGTTGGCATTATTTAATGTATGAAAATATATGAACATATGTTAACTTGTTAATGTATTTATTATAATGGAATAGCATCTAATCAACTTCCTTTTCTTACAACCGATTTCTTATATTATCATTAATCAAATGAACTCAGTGCCATTATTTATCATACACATAAATCAAACAGAGGTGAGGATTGGAGGAAAGGAGAGCAAATATCCCATCAAGTTAGCATAAAATTAGATAAAATCGTATTCATATCCTTTTGCTAGGTACAAGCAAACAGCATTTGTGTTCATATCCATACATGTACATAATTGAGAGAAATTATGGAAAGAAAGAATACCTCTTCTAGTGAGGCATTCCCAGCTCTTTCACCAATGCCATTAATTGTCACTTCCAATTGTCTAGCGCCTGCAGATGCTCCCTGATATTAGATACAAGAAGATGTGAATGCAATGGTTTTCTTGTATCACACAATAAGCAAAGCAGAAGAAACAGCAACATACCGCTATAGTATTGGCAGTGGAAAGTCCAAGGTCATTTTGGCAGTGTGTTGAAATAATAACATTTTCAATTCCAGGGGTGTTTGCTTTTATATCAGCAATCAATTTCCCAAATTCAAAAGGCACAGTGTAACCAACAGTGTCAGGAATGTTCAGAGTTGTTGCACCAGCCTTGATAACTTCACCCAAAATCTGATACAGGAACTCCCTGTCAGACCTGGAAGGAGATGAAAAGGGAGGAGCATGAAAAAAAACGGCCAGAATATATAGAGAGAGAGAGAGAGAGGCCAAACAAATAGCCAACAAAAGTGAGATCTCCCAAGAGAAGTTTACATAGTGAGAGTAAAAAGGTTCATAAACCTTGTGAGAGCGATAAGAGAAGAATAGAAGTAAGTAAAATGAATATTAAAAGTACAACCGAATAATTTAAAATCAATAAACCATCAACCATCCAATCAAAAAGAGTAGTAAAATGGAAGTCATGCCCAAAATGGGATGGGAATAAATTTATTAGATAAAGTACAGTGACAACCAAGCATTAAGAAACAAAAATCAATTTGAGCTTTCTTTTCAGTCAAAAACTGATTCAAAGACCATTTGATCTACATCTACCCAAAATATATATATATACAGTCCCCAGCAGCATATATTTTAAAATCATTTTATTTAGCTATGTAAGATGACAGATTTAACCAAATCACCAATTATCAAGCAGCACCTTTAAATTGCAGGTCACATGACATGCTCCAAGTATCCCACACAGAAAATTATACTCGACAACATTAAAGTTCATAGTGTGAATCTTGATTAAGCAAAACTCAGCCGCTGTTATCAGAATCCCCCAATACATTGTGTCATGGATTAAGGGAAAACACTAGTATGACACTACCAGGGCTCTAAAATATGCCCATACCTTCACTACATTTTCTAAGAAACTAAAACATTTTGCATTCTAATTTCATTAACCACAACAATATGATGATTCTAGGTCTAGTAAACTGTTTCACAATGTAGACTGGAACCGGACTAATACCACCTACTGTTAAGTACATTACCAAAAAGAAAATAAATCATTTTTCCTCCTTGAACACAAAAAACCATTAAATTCATGCATGATCGACACAGATACCGAATTCTAACCTGCCGGCATCTTCCGGACTGAATTCGACATCGTCACAACCCAAACTCCTGGCAAAGCTCACCATACTCCTCGCAATCTGAATCACCTCCTCCTTACTCTTCTTCAGCTTGTACTTCATATGAATCTCGCTGGTGGCGATGAAAGTGTGTATCCTTGGCAGCTTGGCGTACTTGACAGCCTCCCAAGCGGTCTTGATATCCTTCTCATTGCACCTCGAGAGGCCACAGATGACAGGCACGTACCCATCTTCGTTGACCGCGTTTCCGCCCTCCTTGGCGATCGTTTTGACGGCCTCGAAGTCGTCATTAGAGGCCGCCGGGAACCCGGCCTCAAT
>JAYMTA010004436.1:0-12636 GCA_036897625.1 Pelargonium cotyledonis | reverse complement strand
AGATATAGAGAGAGAGAGAGAGAGAGAGAGAGATAGAGAGAGAGAGAGAGAGAGAGAGAGAGAGAGGTTAAAATATGAGTGGGCGGGCGGATTTTTTAACGGGTTGGGAAAATCAGGACCGTTGATCACACCCGTAATGAGCGGACGGTCCAGATTTTGACCGACCGAATCCAACGGTTTCATAGGCGGTTGATTTTTGGTTCCGGTTTCGGATCTTTTGAGCGGTCTAACCGGTTCCGGTTTCATTTTGCTCAGCCCTAGTGTAGAATACAAATTATGCGTCTAAGCAAACTTATCTTAATACAGTGGGAGAAGTAACCTCCAGCTGTTAAGTGCTGACGTATTGAGGAAGAAAAGGTATGGAAGGAATCGATGCATTATGGGATGAAGTGAGGGACTTAAGTTTGGGAAACTCTGGAGTGGAGCGACTGGACTCACCTCCAAGCCCGCTTCAGTTTATGAGGGACTTTGTGTCCCCCAACAAGCCATGCATCATCTCCAATGGTGCCCTACACTGGCCGGCCTTGACATCTTGGTCTGACACTTACTTATCGCGAGTCCTCTCCGACACCCAGGTCTCTGTACACTTCACACCTAACGGCCGAGCTGACGCCCTTGCTCCCCATCCTGATGATCCTTTGAACTCCCTCTGCTTTGCCTCGGCACATGTACAACACATGCCTTTTCCTGCAGCTCTAAATTGCATCTTGAATAGTTGCCATCCTGGGAAGTTTGTGGCATATGCGCAACAACAGAATGATTGCTTTCGGTCCGAGTACTCTGCACTGGCTTCTGATTGTGATCCCTACATCCCTTGGGCCACTGAAGCACTTGGCTGCCTTCCAGAAGCTGTGAACCTCTGGATTGGGAATGATCTCTCGGAGACATCCTTTCACAAGGACCACTATGAGAATTTGTATGTTGTCGTCTCTGGTGAGAAGCATTTCACTCTTCTTCCCCCGACTGATGTCCATCGTATGTACATTCGCCACTACTCTACTGCACAATACGTGTATTCTCAGGTTTGTCTGTATAATGGCTAAATTGGTGCTCATATCTCTTCTTGTTCTCTTTTTCTTATAGGTACTTGATTATTGGTCCTCGTTTCTAATTTGCAGGATAGTGAACAATTCTCATTGGAAATCGAGAAGCCGGTCAAAACTATGCCTTGGTGCAGTGTGAATCCATACCCCTCTCCAGAAACTAAAGATAAAGAATTGTCTAAATTTCCACTCTATTTCAATGGTCCAAAGCCATTTGAATGTACTGTGAAGGCTGGCGACATTCTATACTTGTAAGCTCTAGTCTTATGGTCTACTTAGTGTTTATCCTAGTGTATGCGTGCATCTATGTCAGTGAATATTGGATTCATCATACTCCACTACCAAATTGAGAAACAACCTTTTCATCGATGTCTATATCTTTTCTTGCTGAGTGTGATGCTACTCACAAATCACGGAAGTGCAATTTTGAGTACGCTAGGTTTTAAGTCAGTGTTTTAGTTTCATCGACTCAACTACAGTTATAAACAATTTACCACAGTACACCCTAAGTTTATGTGCAAGATATGCACAAGGCAAGCCACATTAGCACACCAAACAAGCATGCCTTGTAGAAGAAAAGGATGAGATTATTTGTTTGATTAATAGATGGATGTTGAATTTCCAATCTATCCTGGAATTTCATGGATATACTAATATGGGGCATCAGCACTTCATATTTCTATATATTTTGTTCTTGGTTTGTTTTTCTGTGCAATAATTATATTTCCGGGTCTCCACAATTTAGCTGATTTCATTGGCACCTTACTAAACATCTAGGTTTGTTTGGATATTGGAAAATTTTAAGGATTCTTTTCACTGATTTATACGGGCGACTGCCAATGCAGTTATGAGAATTGGAACCGATGACATGCAATGATAGTTAATTCATCAAACCAATGCCATTTTTTCCACACCCTTAATGGAAAAGTTCTACTGCTTTTGAGTGTGACATCCAATGAGTTTGGACTTTGCACTGCTTGTTCTAGTGTGACTGTAATAGCTGTAATATTAACTATATGAAACAGTATTCTCTATCAAAACACATTTAAATAGATAGAAATATTGTGAAGCTGAATATTCAATATTGATGCAGGCCAAGTATGTGGTTTCATTACGTAAGACAAAGTCCGGATCACAAAGGACGTACCATAGCCGTTAACTATTGTAATGCTAATTTCCTTCTTCTCTTCTTTTCTAATTATGTTTACACTTGTGATTATAAGATACTGATGTAAGTCTTGCAGGGTACGATATGCAGTTTGATATCAAGTATGCGTACTTCAATTTCTTGCAATCTGCTTACTGGCAAGCAACCGATAAGCCAACACTGCCTGAGACAGAGAATAAGGATTCAGGTTGTGATACTTCTGTAAGCAAAAACAAACGACCGCATGAACTGTGTGGCTTATCATTTATACTCAATGCTACTGAGATCACAGATAGAGACAGCTGAACTCAAGTTAGTTATCTGTAAGTACATCTGTTTTTGGAGATCTTGGGCAAAACAAAAAAGTTATAGAAATTGAATGGAAGGAAAGAAATTAATCAGTTTGTCTATCTTCAAAAAAAAAAAAAAAATATGGGACAGTATTAACTTTTTATTGATGTTGTAATGAAAAGAGAAGTTTTGGGATATCAACTGATATACATTTTTTTGTAATCTATCTATATTTGGATTTTTAGAATATCAGATCATGTAGAATAGTTGAAAATTCCCTATCTGAATTACTATTTTCCGAGTAGAATCTTCAAACTAACAAGTAAAACATTTGAAACAGAAGTCATAAAATATATGCTATCACTAGAACTCTGATGTGGGCTTTTCAGGATCTTGGTTTACGTGGTGAAATCAACTGCAAGGTCATTTGGATACGTCTTGATCGAGTTTTGTTTAACTTTGTTTTGGAATTGGATATCTCGGTCTCCCACCTCTCTCATTCTGTCTCCGACCATCCTCCGCTTCTAATCACATTGGGTAGGTCGGTGAAGCAAAGTTCTCGCTTTTATTTTATGCGTTCTTGGATTGACCATCCGGGATTTCAACAATTGGTTAGAGAGGCTTGGGCCTCCAGAATGTTGGATGATCCTCTTGTTCGGGTTCATTGTAAATTTAAAGAGCTTAGACGGAGATTGAAACATTGGAATTGGACTGTGTGCAGGAAAATTGACTCATCAAAGAATGTGATTACTAGAGCTGAATTTGATGTTATACAGGAGTACTCACTGGAGGCTTTCAATAGCCTGAATAGAGCAAAATCAGCCCTTGATGAAGCTCTTAATTACGAAGAAGACATGCTCCATGAAAAATCTAGAAATTGGTGGCTTCGGGCTGGTGACGTAAACACAACCTTCGTTCATGTAGTAGTCGCCAACAAAACAAAGTACAAACTAAGTTGTGACTAACATTTATCTAATAGATTTGATCTTTTAAAATAAGTTATCGACTAATTAGGGTCCAAATACACTTTGTTATCAAGGCATTGAACCACGAAATTCATAATGTACTTCAAACTTTCACTCAAGGAGTGATAGTGTTTGCAAATCTCATACTTTCATTATATGTTTAGTCTTTACTTATCGGGATGTTTAGAAATCCGAAAATAAACTCGACAATATCTCTCTTCATTTCCTAAATGACTAGTAAATTATATTGAGATCGAGTCCCCCCAAATTACTTGAGGAGAATATCTTATTATTATTATGGTACACAAAGTCTGACCTTGAGCCTCAACTTTCCTTTAACAGTCAAGAAAAACTTCTCTTTTACTTACCTAAACCTCTCCAATACTCTAGTTCAGCTTTTCATCACTAGCCCAAAATTCTTAGATCATCTCCCCTAGCAGTGATCTAATACCCCTTTGTGATCTTGAAACTGTATGTTATTCATTGTAAGAGTAAAACCATCGATCGTACTTTTAATATTAAAAAGATACCATTATTAGTTGCATTATCATTGTTATACACGAAGAAATTCATATACTCACGCGGCTTAGTGCTTGTTTGGTAACACTACTTTATATAGAAAGGAACTGGAAGCAGCGGAAAGTTAAAAACATTGGTAAGAAGGACAATAGTTGTTGATGTTATGGGCTAAAAAGGCTAAAATCAGCCCACTCCATATTATACTGTACTTGTCCCCACAAGTAGGAATAGAAAAACAACCAAAACAATTACCAATATTACACTTGTGTCCTCTTCTCTTTCCCTCTCTTCACTGCTTTGGCTTTGGCTCTGGCTCGCAGTCGCAGTCGCAGAGAGGGAAGGTGCAGCAGATTGATGTCAAACCCCTCCTCCCTCCTAAAATGCCGCCCACTCTCTCCAAACCCGCCGATGCCTCTATATCTCCGCCTCTCCTCGACAATTCCGACGCCGAGCGCCGCCTCCGTGAGGCCGAGGACCGCCTCCGCGAGGCAATTGAGGAGCTCCAGCGTCGCCAGCTCAGGGCCGCCGCCGACCACCACCTCCCCTGCGACCACGCCGGAGACTCGTGCGTCGCCCACGCCATCGGCAACCTCTGCCAGAGCTTTCTCTTGTCCTACGGGGTTCGAGTCGGCATCGGAATTCTGCTCAGGGCCTTTAAGCTTGCTAGAGGCCAGTCCTATTCGTCGCTTCTCGATCTTAAGGTGACTGTCTCTGATGAATTTCCTTTTCTTTTTCTGTGGTCGGGAATTTGGTGGTTCGTGTTATGGACTGCATGTTGATTGTGAGTGATTGATTCTGTGAATTGTGATTTCATCAATGGAATTGGGTTCGAATTGCTTCTGCGAGGGATTGAAATGTTTCATGTTGATTTTTGCAGACATTGATGATTTTATCTTGGATTTGATTGGACTCTCTCGACTTTTTTGTGATTGTGGACGTTTTGGCCATTGTTGGCTTGAAAAGAAAAACTTAAAACTTACTTTTGGCATGATGATTGACATTCATATTTTTTTTCTTTTTAAATAGTTTTGCATTGACTTGAAATGGTTATTTGGTAGAAAAATTTCTAAAGTGATCTCAGGTTGTATGATAGTAGGAAGAAAATAGTTGTAAGATGTTGATTATGGTACCTGCAGTTGTAAGATGTTTGGACATTGATTATTTGGGAGTGGAGCTTGAATTATGGTACCTGCAGTTGTAAGGTTTTTTCACTTGGGCACTATGATTGCGTAGATGGAATTTTGACATTCTATGTGTCTGGCTGCTTCTTGTGCGTTTGTAGAACTTGATTGCTAGAATAGCCAATTCGAAAATGGCATCACATATGGTATGATGTGCATATGCATCATATTGTTAAAGGCTAAATTGATAAATTTCATTCTTCAGCTAGACATGAATCCTTTCGGAGCATTTTATAGATGTTGGCCTTTACAATCCTTGTTCAGATCAGTATTGAAAATGGTACCGCTGGTTCAATACCACCAACTTCTCTGACAAGTTGATCCAGGAAAAAAATTTGAATTTTGAAACATATTGGGCAAAACATGGGAATGCCATCAAGGGGGGACAATCACAAGAGTAAGAGCTTGTTGCAACTCAGAATAACCTGATCAGCGCTTGATATAACAATTAGACAATTAGGCATGCCAAAAGTAGAGTGTCTTTTTCATCAATGTTTTTAATTTGAGGGAGAATAATAATAAAATAAAATAAAAAATTTTGCAACTCAGAAGAACCTAATAAACTCTGGAGATCACAATTATGTACACCAAGGGTAGTGTACCTTTTTCATTGATGTGTTGCATTTGAGGATTTATCAGGCTCTTTAAAGTAATAAGCAACATTCTTCTTCCATTGCTACCTATGCATTCCTTATGTAAGGAATTAATCAATCTTTAGTTAACTGTATGTTTGCTGCATATTAATATGATGGTTGCCTTGGATTCTACTTTTTCATTATTAAATCTGTTAGAAGTAGACCCTTGTCCTCTAGTCACCATGATAAATATCCGTTTTGATTCACATTTTCAAGAGTTCTGCCCTTCCTGTTTGATGTCATGCATTTATAAATCTTCTTACAGACACGTCTTGAATTATTTGCAGCAACTTGTCTCAGAGAAAGATCTTATTGTAAGAGAAGAGGCATGCCGTGTTGGTCTATTTTTTGGTTGCTTTACAGGATCTTACCATGCCCTTAGATGTTTGTTGAGGAAGTTCAGACAGAAAGAGACACCATTAAATGCGTAAGTTTCCCATGCAGAAAAATTATATTTTGATCTCTTAGTTTATGGTTACTGCCTATATCATCTATATATTTATTTAACTTTAAAGGGATGATGGGGCAGAATTTTAGCAGGTTCAGCTGCAGGGCTGTCTGTATTAGCATTAGATGATTCTAACAGGAGGCGGACACTTGCTTTATATCTATTGACAAGGGTAGCTCAGGTATTGCCTTTTCTCCTCGAAGCTAAATGCAATTGTAGGAACTCTCTTTCTCCTCCGTTTTCTTCTTCTTTGGTTTTGTTTGGTTTATTTGCTGTCTAATTATTATATTCCTTATCAGTGTGCATATAATTCAGCAAAATCTAGAAATAAGTTCCATCTTTGGGGAAGCTATTGGAGGCATGGAGATTCTTTTCTCTTTTCCTTAGCATGTGCACAGGTAATTTGAAGAACTCACTGGTTTGCCATTCAGTAAATGTACATTTGTGTTACGTTTAGGGGCATATAATTAGGTAACATGTTTCTTGTGAGATATTCATTTTACTGGACAGAAAGTGAGGTGAAAATTCAGTTGAGTGACCATTATTTCCTCCTAGGCTCAGTCATAGTCGCATTATAACTGCTTTGCAATTGGCTATATCTATCAGTTTGAAGGGGAAGAACATGGAGATGGTGAAAGAGTAATGCATTTTGATAACTAAAGCTGAAGGATTGCTTTTTGAGTCATCATTCTTTTCAGAGAAGTTGTACTTTTCTAAATCATAATGGCAATCGAAAACCATACCACTTAAGGATAGATAACAGGGTGCATAAATAAAACGTACTCTCTCTGTCCTGTCCACTTTATAGAGTAAATTTGTAAAGGAAGTGGAAAATCATTTGGGTGGAGGGAGTAATATTAGTACTTGTGCATCGCTTGATTCGTATTGTTGACCTGGTAACATTCCTTGTGTGCAAGATCCTTTTTCATTTGTTTCTTCTCGTCTCTTGACGATAACTTGTTCAAAAACCTGTGCACTAGAGTCTCCCGGTTAGGATTGGCATCAAGTTGGAGTGAATGATACCACTCCAATGCCGTTGTAGCGGTATACTATGAAGTCTGTCACTATGGAGGTATACCGCCATAGTGATATAGGCTGCCGAAACTCCTATTTTCCGTTCTTTGCAGCTTGAATTCATCACACTCAACACACCATCAGAGCAATAGCCGTAAACACAGTCCAAGAGTAGCAAAAAGAGCTATATTATGGCTAATTTCATTTAATTCGTGCTCAATCCATAGAGAGCAAAAATAAACCATTTTTGAATCATAATTGAGGTGAAACACACAGAATAGAGCGATAGCATGTTTGTAAACGAGCTATATCTTGTCATTGTATAGATGAAGATAAGAATGAAATTGAAAATTTGGAAGGCATAAATTGTTTCATTAACTAATGTTTAGAGTAGAATATTGAAGGTCATTGATGGGTACCCACTCCCCTTTGTGATGCAAAGTTGGCAATTCCTTTCCAGGCTGAACGTCTATATACTAATGGTTTCCTACTAAAACTGATTCTTCCCGTGAGCAGAAATACTAGCCTGGAACCCTGATATTGTATAGCACACTAAATATGTGGTCCTTTGTTGCATCTGAAGTCGTAACGATGTAAAGGAATTTTTTTTGTAACTTCCTCATCTCCTTAACTTTTACTGAGGTTCCATGACATCTATGAGTATTTGACTCCGTATTCTTTGTTGTCATTTTATTGATTTGAAGACTCCTTGCAGGTTATGTATGGCTTTGTTATGCGTCCAGAGAGCTTGCCGAAATCATACCAAGATTTTATTCAGAAGACTGGGCCAGTTGCAAAGTCTGTTTACAAGGCCGTAAGGGATTGCTGTAGAGGTTTCCCAGTAGATGTCAACTCTCTATCGACTTACTTGTCTAACAGAGGGCAACCGGGATCTTTAAAGCTGGAAGAGTTGACCTCTATTATTCCTTGTTCCATTATTCACCCAGACATGAGTTCATGTCTAGCTCATAATGCTAAGGCCGCATCAGAAACATTCAGGAAAACCTTTCCTCTTTACTTCTCTTTGACGTTTGTACCATTTGTTGTTCTGCACTTACAAAAGGTATTTCCTGAACTCTAGCTAGCTCTACTAACCCTTCACTGCCTGTAAAGCTGGCTCTACTAATCTATATATTCCTTTTCTCTTTTAGTTCATGGATACTCCTGCTCGTACCTGCTGGCATGCCGTTAAAGGTTCAGTTCGCTCAACAACCTTTTTGTCTGCTTTTGTTGGGATTTTTCAGGTGTCTGCTTACTCATGCTTATCCATTTCTCTTAAAAAAAATTGTTTGTCTGAGGTTAATAACTGCAGTCATATTTAATGTCTTTCTTGGCCATTGCTAGGGAGTCATATGCTTGCATAGAAAGGTTGCATTGAAAGACCACAAGCTTGTATATTGGATTGCTGGTGGGGTCGCTGCACTCTCTGTTCTATTGGAGAAGAAAAGTAGACGTGGCGAACTTGCTTTATATGTTCTTCCACGGGCAGGAGACTCTTTATGGTACATATTAGTGAATCGCCATCTCCTTCCAGATATTAAGAACACTGAGGTATTGCTGTTTTACATTCGTTTTTCAAAGCATTAATATTATACTGGTTTGCAAAGAAACACCCATTTCCTGGCCCAGTTCTGGAACTAGTTTAAGATCTCGTGTTCTTTAGTGAAGGTTATACGCCATTTATGATTGGCTTATATTGACCCGTGTAATTGTCTGGAATTCACCCCATGTGTGTTAATTCATCCGTGACCTCACTTGTCAAATTCAAATTTTAGGTGGCTTTATTTTGTGCTTGTATGGGAGGCATCATGTATTACTTGGAACACGAACCAGACACCATGGCTCCATTTCTCAGGGGCCTTATTCGTCGCTTTCTTGCCAGCAGAATCAGCAACCCAAGCCCTTCCTCAAACCGAGGTGCTTCTTACACATATCTCCAAACTCTCGATGCCATAGCAAAGCCAAAGTTGCACGAGAATCAAGACTCGGAAGCTTCAGCCTTACAGAAATATAATCTCGAATCTATACCAGGGCTTTAAGGGCTCAATGCTAGTTCGGTTTGTGTTAGATATGGCTATTGGAACTAAAACTCGTTTGTTTGGGTTCGGTTCCCCATTATTACAAGGCAGTGTAGCTCTGCTTGATAGATTGATATCTAATGCTAGTGAGCAATGTCTCAACGCCCTTCAAGTTTTAGATGACCGGAAAATGAGTTTGTTGGTGTCCCGAGCAGCCGAAGAAGGGATTATCTTTATACTCCACCTGGTTTATTTTTTGGGTGGGAGATAGATTCAAAGAAATCCCTAAAATAATGTATGTATTTTCTATTCTTTTTTCTGATAGTCATGAGATAATGTAACTGATAAGAAGATTACATCATTTTTTCATATTTGTGTTTCTCTGTAATGTTTGCTGTTGAAAAAACAACATTTATTTGCAACATAGCAGTACAAAAAATGTTGTTATTGTTCATAGTCAGACTCAGACACGACTATTAGCAACATTTACCTGATTCGTAAACCTCAACCGTCACAAATATGGGTCGAATCTTGTGCCATAGGCTCAAGAACAAGGAGTGGACGGCTAGGATCTCGGAGCTCTCAAGATTCAGGTCGGAGGGAGTTCTCGGATCGACGAACCGCCCCTAGAAAAAAAGACAAACACCATAGCAGCAGCTGTAACTCCACAGCAAATTTCAGCTGCCAAAACCGAGCTAGTGCTGCGCAAGAAAGAGACCACATAATCCAGCATAACAATCGCACACAAGCGCGCCACAAACTTGGCCGTGAGGGCTGCCACGAGGATGAGCCACGTCAGCAGGCGTCCCATCACAGTACTGCTGATCACAACCTTGCCATTGATCGTTATAATTAGAATTCTGGGATCTGCGGCAGCGCTCAGGATTGCTCCAACCACGAGTACAAAGATCGCGACCAATGTTAACACGTTCTTGGTCTTCGACGAGCCTAATGCTACTAATGTTTCCGGCGGTTTTGGGTGCGGAGGATGGGAGTGTTGAGCTCCGGCTTCCAAGAGGAAATGGCGGATTTGTTGAGTGATTGCATCGTGTTCGAGGGAAGAGTAGATGTCTAAGGCCGTGTGTCCCTTGTTGTTCATGCTGTTCACGGACATGTTTGTTGCAGTATCCGCCAATAACAGCTCCACAATCTGCGTTGCATTGCACTTGTTAAAAAAAATTGTTGCTAATTTTATTAGCTATATGTGTATGTCTTAACTACATATATGAATTTTAACAAAAATAGATAATGTGTTTGATATACAAATATGAATTTGGGACATGTTTTTGAATGCTTGGAGTTGGTTTGGTTTGCATTATCTTTTGGAAATTTAGAAAATCTTATATGGGAGGTTCATAGGTATAGGACCTAAGCTACTAGGAACGCCTTGGTGTATGTACTTTCTTTTCTTATCAGGTGTCTTTAATAAAAAATATCAATTGCTTATATATATATATATATATAAGCTACTTGAAACGCATAATGTTTCAATATGTGAAACAAAATGGACACGCAAAATGTTAAGATTTCAAAGTTTGTAATGTTGGAGTACAATTCTTTGGAACGCTCAATTCGGGATGTGAAAAAATTATTTCATAAATGTAAATATATAATAAATAACTTTTATGAGATATAAAAACAATCAACATAAAGCATTTAGTTAGTTGAATAATTCTCAATTTCACAACGCTACAAGCATTTTAATTTTCTGCGATAAAAGTAAGGGCGTAGCAAAAAAATTGTTTTTACAACGAAGTTCGTCGCAAAATGAGAGACATCGCTAAATTTGGGTGGGAGATTTGGAGCCTTAAATTTGCTATGCTTTTACGACAATTTTTTGCGAACGGACTGCTGTCACAATTTTCCGCAACCCTCATAATAGCGACGGATTTTGGTCCGTTGCAAAACCACATTTTAATTATTGTGCTGCAATGGAAACGGAGATTTCAATGTTCGGTTCGTTGACTACAATGAATGAGATCGCTACTAATCAGATAGCATCGCTAAATTTGGGTTCGAGATTTGGAGCCTTAAATTTGCTATGCTCTTACGACACAATTTTCCGCAACCCTCGTAATAGCGAAGGATTTTGGTCCGTTGCAAAACCAACATTTTAATTATTGTGCTGCAATGAAAACAGAGATTTCCACGTTTGATTCGTTGACTACGACAAATGAGATCGCTACTAATCAGATAGTGTTTTCTAGTAACTTAGGATCAATATAAGACTCACCTCGAGTAATTTGTTAGCAGTTGCGATATGCAAGACGGTATCGCCTCGCTGATCCTTCAAGTTGAGGAGGCGGTGGAGGTTGTGATTCTTGAGCTCTTCCCACGAGAACTCTAAAAGCAACAAGCTTGCTGTTTTCTAGGGCAATGTGAAGAAACCTTTGCTGCAAAATGGTCATGACCCTGTCAAAACAATCTGGACTTTCAGAAATTATAGACCTTATGTCTTCTTCATTTTCTTGCATTACAGCTCTAAGGAGAAGCTCTATAAAACCCTGATACCCAAACTCTTCCAAGAACTCTTCATTATTATTTTTTGGGGCCAATATTTGTGGGTTCATGGTGAAAGAAGATTGAATGTTGAAGGCAAGTTTATGAGGTAATAATTAATATATGATATTATATATACCACAAGATGGTTTGTTTTATATATATGATTGTTTGTGTGCTTTAGATCATGTGCCTTTCCGGGAAAGTATTAGGGTTTTGCCGATTAGTTTCTTGATGTTGATTTGGTATTTTCTAGTGAAACTTTCTTGAACTTACGTTGAAATGATGATAATCAAGTAAAATATTTTAACTTTAGAATCCGACGTGCAGTAACAGTCGTGACACTTATTAAAATAAATAAATAAAACTGAAATTTTCTCTCTTTCTTCTTTATCCTTGCACGAGAAGCTCCACTTCCCCTAATCTCCTCGTATTATTGTTTTCTCACTATAAAATATAGGATAATTACATATGTCTATTTTAAATTATTCATATTTTATATTTTAGTACTCTAAACTATTTTTTTCAACTTTTAACTATTCTAAAGTAAGTTGCCGGTGTTCCATCCATAACACCGTTAAAAATACCAAATTACTCCTAAATTTTATTTTTTATAATTAATTAAATAAATAATAGAAAAATGAAAAAAGATGCTAGACACCTGCATCTTCAACCTCTCACGCTCCGACCACCGTGAGGCTGTCGTGCTCCGACCTCTGTGATGTCGTCCTGCTCCGACCACCGTGAGGCCGTCGAGCTCCGTGCTCAATTCCCGCCGGCGACCATGCTCCGCCGTGCTCCATTCTCTTCTCAACCGTCGATCTCCGTGAAGAGAGGGAGCAGATCGGCCACGGCGAGCTCTGTGCAGAGAGAGAG
>JAYMTA010004435.1:0-12636 GCA_036897625.1 Pelargonium cotyledonis | reverse complement strand
CCCCCCCGGCGGCTACGAGCATTTACCCACTAGCTCTGTTCACGTCTAAATTCCTAGCTCCAGTTTGACTGCAGCTAAGAAACTACTATCTACTAGCTTTCTTAAGACAGTAACTGAAACTCATTCATAACAATGTCTGCTAATTATCAAAGATCAACTGGACTCACTGATTTAGAAGATAAATAAAAGTGCAAGCAACTTGATAATTTGACTTTCTAATAGAGTGAATAGTTTAGAAGTCAACACTTTATTCTTAAGTATTCGGACTTGGAGACACCGCACGATATAATCAATTTCTAACTCAAATCATCAAACTCGAACCAATTTGGTCACTAATTCGAAATGACTTTTTACAATTCATAGCAACTTTCAAAATTGAAAAAAAATTAACAATCAAAATCACGTTTAACCTAATCAAAATTTATTTTATTTGTGATTATCTCATCACTGAACGATAATGAAAAATCCGAAACTTACAGACACTCATACATAACAATGTCAACCAATTAGCAAAGATCAAACTAACTCTCACAGCCTATAGAATCACTAATAGAGTGAACAGTTTACAGATCAAGCACATGCATGATTCAAACAAATTATCCCTGATCTCAACAATGCTGGAGCAAAAACACCAAATCTGAATGTTAAACAGTACAGAGAGGGCAGCAAAAGCAGTTTACAGACCAAACACATGCCTGATTCAAACAAATCACTACTGATTTCAACAATGCCGGAACAAAAACACCGAATCCGAAGTCAAACATTACAGAGAAGACAGTAAAAACCCTAGGATTAAGAATTTACCGATGATCGGCGTCATCTTTTGACTGTTCGTTGATCCCTCCAGAATCCGCAATATCCATAACCTCGCTCACAACCTTCGCCTCCATGATCTTCCCTTCCTCTCCACCGTTCGCTTCATTCTTCGACGCGTTCGTCATTATGGAACCGTCTACAAGATCGCAGAATGAATCAACACACAACAGTTTCAAAATCGGCGATAGTGAACGGAAACGGAGAGAAGGGGAGAGAGAAAGTTACCAGAAACTTCCAGACCGAAGAGTGAAATGAACAGAGAGAAGCTTTTGTATGTAACGAACTCGCGAAGCGCGCGTTTTTCCGGGGAAGAACGGGTCCGGTCCGGACGATTTTAGTTGGCTTATTATTTTTTTAAAAATGGTTATGTTATTATTATTGTTTTATATAAAAATAAAGATTGATAAACTGGACGAGAGACATGTTATGTCAAATAATTTTGATATTTTAAATTTCCTTTAAAGTTTGGAGATACAACATACCGACCTTTAGCAGAGGAAACATTTTAAAGATGTATCATTTTTTCTTAAATATTGATCTTACTAGTCAATAAAACGAGAGAAACAAAATAAATTGATCGAAGTTACGACTGTGAGAAAGTGTTTTCCATTATAGGTATAAAATATCACACCACATATGATTTTTCTCTTACAATATAATAATAATAATAATAATAACAACAACAAAAACCAAAATCGTCTTTCCATCAAATCTAGAGTAAGATTGTATACATTGATAGTTTTTAGACCTCGCAATTGCAGAAGCCTCGATGTAACAACACCGTTTTTGAATCACGATTTTGATACATTAGAGCTGATACGTCATACCGACCTTTAGCATACGCTTGTGGGGTATATCATAGATATCACTCTTTCTCAAATTCTTCTTCAAGAAATTGTACACATGGTTGATCATAATCCTCTTGGCAAGTCCTGCTCCTTTCCCTGCAACCACCTCACTCTCACCTATCAAGTGCACAACTCCATCTCTCCAAGCCTTGTCCACTACATCAATTTTTCTCTCCATTGCTTCCACTTGAGCTTCATCGGCACAAGGTGCTTCTATTTCTCCAACCTTTTTTTCACCTCCTAATTCTCTGTTGCTACCTATAAAAATGAAAATTTTAACTTTTATATAAACGTGAAGGCGATACTCTGCTAATAAGATTAACTTAGATTCAGGTTAAACCTGAATATGTGATCCAAACTTGAAACCTGAAACCTGAACCCCAAATTGTCACCTCGAGATGAGCGTGAGTTTATCTGACCCAACCCAAAACTTGTTTCTCGATTCTATCATGTTCAACCCAAACCCACAAAAACACATGTCGGTTTTCAGGTAGTAGTAAATTCGAGTCTAGATTGTCAGCTCTGTTCGTAACCGAACACGTAGTATAAAAAATCGAACTTACCCATCAATGCATGGAACAACCAAAAGTCTTCTCTTATGAAGTCCTTCAATTTCTCCACCAACACCCCCTCAAAAGGCTCATCCTCATTTCTCACATCATTGTAGCCATACCTCACAACACAACGAAACACATTGAGCTCATTAGGCTCAACTCTGCGAAACAAGAACCTCTCCTCTAATGGAACTTTGCTTATGGGGAGAGACTTGATGGAGACAAAGACAAGAACTGAGTGAATTGCAGGCACATTGTTCACATAATGTTGGAAGATTGGTGGGATGCCTTGGACAAGCTCCGAGTAGAACACTGCAAGACCTGCAGGGACGGATCCAGAACTTTTATTTAGTTGGTGGAAAATCGTGTATTTTTTATATTTATGAAAACAGGTTTTTTAGAACATTGCAAGACATGTAGGTACAGATTCAAAACTTTTATTTAGTAGGTGCATAAATCATGTATTTTTCTTTTAAAAAAAACGGTTTTTCTAGAAGACCGCAAGACATGCAAGGACGGATTCAGAATTTTATTCAGTAGGTGCGTAGGGCCGGCTCTTAGGGGTGCAAAACAATATCGTGAGTTTTAACTGCAGTTATTTCCTGCTATTAGAAACTGCAACAATAGTAGTTTTCATTTGCGGTTATAAACTGCAACTATGTGCCAATTTGGACTTTTAACTGCAGTTATTAGCTGCGATTAGAAACTGCAATAAAAGGAAGATCAATTCATTTCCTAAATACAACTAAAAACTAAACGGGCCATCGCAAAACTTGGACCTTTGTGTTTAATCAACCATTTTATACTTATTTTTTCACGACTTAAAAAATTTTGGCATAGAGCCCCCAAAATCCTTGAGACGGCCATGTATGTGCGCAAATCATGTATTTTAATATCAAAAGAATAACCGGTTTTCTAGAACACTGCAAGACATACAAGGACGGTGCTTGCAAGTTCGAGTCCAAATTGTTAGCAGACTACTTATCTACGTGAGAAAACACATGTAATTTAAAACCTGACACCAATCTCACCTGGTATTCGACAAAAGTTGGTGTCGGTGGCTATCTCCTTCATTTTCTCCGGCGGCGTGATGTGTTGAGCCTCGTAATGGTACTTTCTCCGGTAGACATTGTTCCAAACGTACATAATGGCCATGAGAAATCCGGCAAAAACTAGGGGCAAGTAGCCTCCTTCAGTGAACTTGTAGAGAACCGAACTCAAGTAGAGGAGCTCGACAGACCCAATTATAACAACAAATGTGATGACAAGAAATATGTTTGTTTTCCATATCATGATCATGATTAGTACTAGGAAACATGTAGTTAGTGTCATCACAAACACAACCGCTATACCTGAAATTTGTAGCAAGAAAAATTGATCAATTTATATAGTAGGATAATTTAGGTCCAATGTGAATTGAGATTTGTGGTAAAAGATTGTTATAATTTGGAGCGGACAATTTGTACATGTGTATCATGTTTGTGTCGTGCTAAAATTTGCTATGAAATGATGTGTACATGACAAGATTGATAATCGTGCTGAAATACTAAAAACGAACGTGGCATGCTTAGATTGTAAACGAATGAGCCCAAACATCCAACTCAATCATTGGTTAGACTTAGGGGCGGGTGCCTTGTTATATATCCACTACATGTTTTCTAGATTCTCTAATAAAATTGACAATTTGAATATGAATTTACGAGTACTAAAAGTTCGATCCACGTTTTTACTAGTTAGAGCTGTATATAGACCCCGGTCAATTTATGGGTCAAATTAGGTAAACCCACATATTTTACACCTAAAGCTCAAAATTCAACATGAAACTTCTTATGCAAAATCGGACAAACCCGACCCCACCTATGAATATATCTAGACCGATTGGATCCGGTCTGGTCCTCCTAATAAATATTCATCGGGTTGGTCCGGTTCGGGCCAAACCCAATATGAGCCTAAAATGGTCCCCGTTCCTCTCATTTTTATCCACGGTTAGGGTCAAATCCAATGCACAACCATACATGAGACTCACACCTTCTTTAAGTAAAACTCAAGGAGCTTTGGCTAAGTGGATAAGGCGGTAACGGTTTAACGTAGAGGGGGTGGAATCCTTTCGTTTCGTTATGCTTTTCTAACCATAACTCAAAAACCCGACCCATAATCTGAACTGTCAGTTATGCTCTCTAAGCCCGACACACAACTTTCGTACCAACAAGAGAGAGAGTGTGTGTGTTTTCTCACCATATGCATTACCAATCTTGGCAGTAGACCTAAACCCAATAGTGACACCAACACAAGCCAACATGAGAAGGTAATTGACCTCAGGAATGTAAACTTGGCCTGGATGCTTAGCAGAAGTGTGCACAATCTTGACCCTTGGGAAGCAACCAAGTGTGAGAGTGTGCTGAATTATTGAGAAAGCTCCTGAGATCATGGCCTGGCTAGCTATTATTGCAGCCAAAATGGCCATCACAAACATTGGCCAATACATTGGACCTGGCACTGACTTGAAAAAGGCTTGACCAACCATCTCATTGTGCTTCCTCAGGAAAGAAGCTTGGCCAGTGTAGGCCAAAATCAGAGATGGGTAGGTCACTGCACACATGCTGATTTGTATGGATTTGACTGTGAAGTGACCCACATCAGCAAATAGAGCTTCAGTTCCTGAAAATTTAGGACATATACATGTGTTAGATTATTATATGGCTTAAATCAATTCAAACATGCGAAAACATAAGACAAAAGGTTAAACAGATTTATCTTTTAATCAACTACGGGATATCATATTCGAAGTAACAATGTTTTTCATTAAAGAAGCGTCACCTTAATTCTCATTTCATACTGTCAACAAAGAGGCTCGAACTTGAGAATTCAATTAGAATCCAAAGTGTTTGACCACTTGACCCAACATGTATTAGTGGTTAAACAGTTAAAAGAGACGGATCGGTATACGTGAGCTTATATGTGTCTTTTTTTTTATGCAACGTGATCATGGTTTCTAGAATCATGCTCTTCAATTCATAGGAATAGCTTTTTTATTTTATTATTTTTTAGGGTTATAAATTGCATATTTTTTATATTAAAAAAATTAATTAAGTGTCACAGATTGATGAACTAAGCCTCCGTCCTATATATCAAAATTATTTTATTACAATTCCAAGTATATAAGATTTGAGTATCAGACCAACCTGTGATTGCAAGGACAATGCCACCAAGGGAGATCCAAGCTTGTTCTTTGTTTCTCCCAAAGTAATCAACAATATAATGTGGATTTATTGCTCTAATGACTGTGGGATCATATTTGAAGAAATTATAGAGACCAATGCCACTAATGAACATGAACCAAACACAAATTATAGGAGCAAAACTGTATCCAACTTTGTCAGTTCCAAATCTCTGAACCATGAAGATGAACACCAAAATCACTACTGAAATCAATACGATCCTGTCTGTTCAAACCCAGCAAAAATAATAATAATAATAATCATTGTCACGTCATTTTAAATATTAATGTATAAAGTTAATTTTATTTCTTAAGAAAGTTGACGGTTGAATGTGAATGGTCTGAATTAGACTGAACTGAATGAACCGATTTCAATTCTAAACTTTTACGAGATCTTTTGAATATGAATTGTCACACCTATTAATTAGTAATTAAATTTATTTGGATTTGAAAATTCTATGTACATGATACAATTACAAAGAAAAAAAAAATTTACCTTCTGTCATTGAAGATGTAGCTACTCTGATCCCTTCTACAGCCGACAAAACTACAATTTACTTGATATCATCAGAAGACAATAATGACAATGATAATTTAAAAAATGGTTACATATTTATTTTCGAATTTAGCCTCTAATTAAGGTTTTACATCACTTTAACTGTTGAAAAACGTTACTATGTCAGGTCATCATAGTCAACAATATGCACCCAAAACTCGCAAACCGATCAATTTTTTAGCCAAACAAATTCACACATAATCTAAAACCTAATCCAAAACTAACAAAGTGCAACCCTTTTGGTTCATATTCGAACTAAGACTTCACAACTGACTCAAAATTCGAACTGTCAACTCTAAATAAACCTATAATTCTCATTGAATCGCCTCTTCTTTACACATTAACATCTTCTCTAAAATGAACAAAAACAAATTACCTGAGATGGCAGGAGTAAAAACACCATCTCCAATGACCATGGAAGTGCCAATCATGGTTGCAAACAAGAGAACAAACTTGGCAAATTGGCTATTCTCAAGCTTGGACTTGATTTTTGTTGCCAATTTCATTCTAATATTTGGTATTTCAAGTTGGTAATTTGAAACATCCATGTCCTTAGCTTCTTCACTTGGGACCAAACCAACTCTTGCATACCGGCATATTAGAGAGTACAATGCAAATGTCCCTCCTACATATTTTCAACAACAACAACAACAATAAACATTAAGCAGGCCGGGCCCGCAAACTCGCAGTTGACATTTTTAATCTGTTTCACCACACTTAAACTAATCCATGTTCGAGAGTAAGTAACAGTTAAAACTCATCCCTCTCCCCAGAGGTGTGTGAGTGGGGATCGAACGCAAACGCTCTTCCCACTCACGCAGTTCGTGTTACCAACTACACCACTGCCCTTGAGTTCCAATTAAGCAATATTATTTTAAAATAGTGTTCAATAGATTATAAAACGAAAATAAGAGGTTTATATTGCGTACCATCGCCATTATCGGTAGCCTGAAGGACAATAAAGACATATTTGACCAAAGTGATCAAGGTGATGGTGTAGAAGATCAAGGACAAAACTGCCAATATGTCATCATTGTGCTTGATACCATCTTCAGAGAAGGTGGTGGCAAAAACATACAAAGGTGAAGTGCCAATGTCTCCATATACTATCCCAATGCTTTGGAATGCTAAGTGCAATATCACTCTCCAATCTTCATGCTTCTTTAATTTCACAAAAAAAAAAATAATAATAATAAATGGAATATATATTGAAGTCCCATATAGTGATTTACCTGACTAACACTCAATATGTCAAGGAGTTGATTTCACTTGATCTCTCAAGATCTCAAGTTCGAGTTTTGTTATTGGTACGCTCGTTGATAAAAAATATTAACAAATAATTGAAATATTACATAAACAGCCAAAGCAGGTTAGGTCAAGCAGTTTTTGCGCTTTGAATTGTCTTTTAGAACTCGAGTTTGAGTCTCCCTATTGATGATATGAGATGAGTTATTTGGGTTTATACGAGAGAACTACTCTCTGTCGTGGATAAAAAAAATACAAAAAACAAGGATATATATAATTCACACCTTGGAGTGATGTGGATGAGAGCCATTGACCTTGGTAGCTTCAATGGCTAAGGAGTCATTTCTGATCAACTTCTTCCATGAAAGCTCTTCATTTTCTTTGTCATCTTGTATTACCACAAAAACTTCTTTATCTGACATTTCTGCAAAAATAATTAGTAATATATGATAATAATAATATTACATGCACAAGATATATATAGATCTATGGGGCTAATATTAATTCTCTCTCCCTCTCTCTCTTACCTACAATGAAGAGAGAGAGAGATGGAAAGAAATGGAAGTTTGGGTGTTGAAATGCAATGGAGAGTCCTTGGAATTACCTAAACTTTATAGCATATTATAAATAGAGGTTACCCAAACTAAATAAGAGTTAAATTTATAAATAATTCTTAAACTATATGATTGTACATAGAGTTAAATGATTTTGTCTCTTTTGGACGGACTCTTTTTTCGATTTTAGCCTCTAATTAAAGTAAACTACTGTTTTGAGCTCTTGATCCTGTAATTATTTTTGAATAAAATCCAAGTTATATTGATTATAGCTGATTTTGATGTGTCACGTCAACTTATAATGAAACGACATCATCATGTCATTTAAGATTTTAGTCTATAACACGGTATCATCGTGAGGGTGTTTCTTGGTATTATCTCTTTACTTTGCTCCCATCTATTATAGAAAAATTGTTTACGGAAATATGGTTTTCATTTACTATTAATATACAAAATATAACATGTAATTTATCAAATGTATAATGCAACATTCAATATATTTAACAAATTTTCTTTTGTAACTATAAAAAATTCAAAATTGTGTGGAGGAAATTGACAAGTTCTAGGTTTCATGTACCAACAAAACCAAGCCTCACTTGGCTCGCCCAAACCATATATGCCAAAAACAACCTTAATTTTATATTGTGATTAAAAAATATAACCATGCTTGATTTTACAGCAATTAGGGTAAAGCTAGACACTAATTGGGTTCAAATTTTGTAATTATCGTAGCAATAATCAAACAAATTAACACGCATTCGATGCCACGGTTTCTTGTAGTGATTCAGCATGTTAACGTTAGAATATTCTCGAGCAAAATTAAGACGAATTTATGTGTGTTTTTTTTTGTTTGTCATTGGACAATTACTAGTCACAATTAAAATATGAAGGTAATATCCAAATATTCTAAGATATGTTTGTTAGTTTTTTGGTTCCTATTGTGTTTGAAGTTTTGTTATTAACAAGTTGTTCAATGTTAATTTGCTTATTTTATATATGATTTTTATTTTATTTTTTTTGTCTATGCATGCATGTATCCAATTTTCTTGGAGAATTACAAGTTAATTTTTCATTTATATCGCTTTGAATGTCAACCATTTGTTAAATGTCCTTTTCTCTAAGTCTCTCACTTTCAAACCTGAGTTGGCAAATGAGTTAATAGAGTTGGCAAAAATGAGTTATTTTATCCAACAACAAAAAATTAAAAAAATATATTTGTTGAGGTGCTTTTTTATCGATTTATATTTGATATTATTATTGAGTCAGATTAACGATGGGTTGTGTGGAAATTTCAGGTTGACCTACACTCTAAACAAACTCACATCTCTATCGAGTTTTGGTTGGGATGAACTTTCTCAACCCAACTCAAATTTGAATTGTCGACTCTACCACAAGCCCAAATTGATCAATACATAAGTTTGTTTGTTGTTTGTTCGATCGGTTTCACACACACACACATATATAGTGCTCAAAATTTCAACAATAATTTATTGGTTGAGACTCTCAGCCAAAAGACAAACGAAATGATTCTAAAGAAAAAAAAAGGGTCCAAGCAGGTGCTCCACACCCACAAATTTAGTAGGACGGGAATAAGTTTTAATTCATTTGTCATGATTTATTAATTGAAATTCTTTTTATCGTATATATATATATATATGCATATTTTTGAACCATGAGAGAGAAGACAGTAGTAACTAGAGTTTTGAGTTTTGAACTGCTCTGATTTTGGATGGGTTGTATGTTTGTCCCACATCGGCTGCGGAGTGAATGTTGTGCCAAGGCCCATCATATATAAACCAAGGGTTGAATGTTTGTCCCACATCGGCTACGGATTAAAAGTTGTCGCAAGGCGCATCTTATATAAACCAAGCTTCTCTGCTTAACGGAATTACGTAGCCGTGCGGTGAGTACAAAGCGAACTATTCTTTCGCCTTTTACTAAAGAATATCGTGTGCTCGCCGCTTATAGCGACATACGTCTATTTTTGGAGGGGTTTCCTTTATTGGGAACTCCTAAAATAGAAAGTATAACTTTGTTTTGTTTATCAAATTATTTTATTTAGTTTTTAATTGCTGCAATATCTATTGGGGGAACAAGTTCACTCAAGTTCATATTTTTGTTGCAATATATTTTAAATTTATTTTATACCCCGTCAACTAGAGGTGGAGGTGGCAAAAGTTAGGGTTGGGTCGGGTTCTAGTTGATGAGCCTTGACCCTTCCAATTAGAGTTGTAAGGCCGGGTCAAATTTTAGGCTTCAAATGCATTATTTTCGCGATATATCTAACTCAATGTTTTCGGGTTGATAAATGTAGACCGATTCGAAACTGGCTCGGTTTCGAATGTTAGGCGGGTCGGGTACCCTTTTGTGAGCTCTGCCCTCAACATGGTTTTATGCCGAATAAAATAGTCTGAAATTTTCTAAAACAAGAAAATAACTATAATGACCTATGAACAAAAACTTAATTGTCATATTTTCTTGGGCATCACATGAACCTACCAATTTCTATCTCAATTCGTGAATATCAACATGAACACCGAAGAAAATCTAGTTCTTGAACTATACATAAATATTTTAAAAACATAAGATAAAACACATAGAAGCTATGTTGCCACAATATATAGTATCTACTTAAAACGGTAACTAACTCGAACCAAAACAAAAAAAGTCTGGAAACTGCTGATACATAGAAATGACTAAAACAACCTCAAATCGCGGAACTACTGCCTAGGCAGTTGGCAAAACCTAATTGTCACATTTGCTGGCTCGTTTCGTTCAGACCCACATCAACATCTGAACGCAAAAGTCATGCATCTACTGCATGATCATTTATTGCCAAAAACCATTCCCTCAGCCACTTTCTTAGAGGCCTCCCTACTAGAAATATCCTCCCACCAAGCCTTAACATGTGGCCTATCGTTGATGAGAGATGCATATGGAGTGTTCATGAAGTAGAAAGTGTAGGAGAGGTGGTGCAAATCAGCCAAGCTATAGAAGTCACCAGCAAGGTACTTGGAGCCACTCAACTTTGCTTCATAGATGTCAAGCACTTTGCTTAGGAGCTCTAGGTTTGTGTCAATTATGGCTTGGTTAGGCACTTGGCCTCTCATTGGAGCTAGAAAATGTTGGTAGAAAATGGGATGGATTGCTGGTGTGTATCTTTGGGACTCAACCTCCAACCACACCTTCACCAATGCAGCTTCTTTGGGGTCTTGGTGCCTTATGAGATCATAGCCTGTGTCCTTGAACTTTTCAGATACATAGGCTGTGATTGCTCTTGATTCTGCATGCGTGGAAAAAGAAGATGTTTCTCGATTACTTATTCAAAAACGGTGTTTTCATGTAAAGTCGTGCATGTGCTTAATTTCTCATGTGAAGTATCCTGATCGTTTGTTGAGTTAAAAAGTGTATGGTTGAAACAAATGAATAAAAAGACATTGTGTTCATAAGAGTATCGAATGATACAGATCGATGCGCCACCACAGTTACTTAAAAAAAAAAAACACTTGTATTAAATAAATATTTCATTTGTGCTATCACTATTCAATCACTTAGACTGTTAGGTAGAAAACAGTTTAGCAGTCAAATATGATTTTAGAAGAAAATAAAATGTGAGACAATCATGTTGACTCAGCCAATCAAACTGATCGAACTATTTCTTAACTAACTCATCGATCTTAGTTTCGAACTAGTTTTTATAACATCGCATAATGAAATAGATTGGAACCTACCAAAAAGAGTAAGGTCACCATCTTCTAGCACAGGAATCTGGCCAAAGGGCTGCACAAAATAAGAGAAAAATATACAAAAAGTTCAGAATCATACGTACACAGCTATAGAGATGAGTTGTCATATACATATACATATACATATACATATATGTACACACATGCACTTACATTCTTGGCCAGAAAAGGAGGCTGTTTGTGCTCAGCTAAAGCAAGGTTGACGGGAATGAGCTTGAAGTCAACATTTTTTTCATGGAGACAAGTCATGACTCTGGTGGTGCATGTTGACCTTGGAACTCCATACAACTTCAGTGTCATTTTTATCTGCATGAGAGAGAGAGAGAGAGAGAGAGAGAGAGAGAGAGAGATGTAAAATGTGAGCTATACTTATAAACATGTATATATATGGAGCAACCCAACACATGATGATCCATAAAAAAGTTGCATATTTGTTAGGTGGCACCTTCTACACACGTTTAGCTACCATTCTGGTTTGGAATTGTAGGTCCAACCACAAATGTTTAGGTGTGACTTGTGAGTGATCATATATATATATATATAGTACTCGTGCATGAGAATCTTGAAATTTGATATTTTCTATGAAATTACTAACAATAATATTTGGAATTAATAACAATAGTCGAGGGTTGGTTTTGGAGCCAGGGGCTTGCATTGAATTTTAATGGAAGAGGTGTTTGTTACAATATTGTATTAAAAAATGAATTGGATTCAACGATTAATCGGTCCGATTCATATAGTATTCTTTAGTAGCTATTCGTCGGTAATAACTGCAGCTGAAAGTCCAAATTATTGTACTGTTGCAGTTTATAACCGTAGTTAATAACTATCTATTATCGCAGTTTATAACCGTTGATAATACCTGCAGCTAAAAGGTCAAAATGGAAGATCTTAAAGTAATCTCAACGCCTAGTAAACAACATAAGAAATGGCTTCGGCACAAAATAAGAAACGGTCTCTCCAACGCATAAAAGGTTGGGAGTTCACGTTTTCTTCATCTTTGGTAAAATCAAGTCCACCATGAAGACATTCATAAACCGCTCTACCGTAGTTCTTAGCGGATAATCCCAATTTAGGTTTAATAGTACATCCCAATAAGG
>JAYMTA010004434.1:0-12637 GCA_036897625.1 Pelargonium cotyledonis | reverse complement strand
ATCATTAAATGAAATGTATATCTTTTTTACCAATTGTCACTTTTTATGTACCTTTTCTCATGGAGCTTCATATTTTGTGATTGTCCCTGCCATGAACCCAAAAATCAGCATGTACTTGCTCCAAAAAGTTCTTAAAGCAAAGTAATTGTTAACACTGATGGACCAATAAACTAAAAGAGCAAGAAAAACATACGAAAGCAAATAAACACAGATAAATACTAAACCAAATTTAACTTTACTTAGAAAACTAAAATATGAAAAACAAAGGATGAAAAAAAATAATAATAATTGTAATTTAAAGCAGTGAAAATAATAATAATTGTAATTTTGGTTAATGAAAAAAAAATTGAGAAGAAAAAACTGTAACTTCGAGAAGGAAAAAAACTGCAGCAGTTTAAATGTGCCACGTGTGCACTCAGGACATTAACAACTAATTAGTTCAACACACGTGCATTCATAAAAAAATGTGGTCTTTATGCTATCCAAATATTGGAGGTGCAGTTAGGGTTTTAGTGTTTAGGTTTTCAGTTTCAGATCTCGTGGACAGCAATAGGCGGAGGCAGCGGCTTCAGAAGGAAGCGAGCAGGAGAGTATCACCGGCGGAACCGCGACAGTGATAGGTACCGGCGACGGCTGCAGGTGGAAGCGAGAAGGAGGAGCACGGGGGTTGCGAGATTGAATCTAGTGGACTCGTGTGATGTAGGAACGGACAGTGGCAGTGAACGCTAGGAGAGACGGCCAGCAGAGGGCAGATCTGATTTGGTACGACGTTGGTTAAGAACCGGACACAGTAGTTCTCAGGTTTCGACAGCGGGTTCGACAGCAACAGCTGTTAGAGGAGACAGAAGCGGAGATTGACAGAGGGGGGTTGTTGCGACAGAGCAAGTCAGAGGTTTTTCTTGTTCGTGTGGTAGAATGATGGCGATACGGGAAGCCTTATCATGGATTAAAGATGAAGGCTTTGGTTTCATGGTGTTAGGGGTTTTTTTATTATGTTTTTGCCATGATGTGGCCGGTAATATGTTGGACTTTTTTTTGTCTTGCCGGGTCTCGTGTTAGGACCCGGGATACCTAGATGGGGGACGCAAACTCAGGGGGAGAGTTGGGTTATGATTAGGGTGGATTTAACGGCAATTATTGCCGAGGATTCTTCGAGGATAGGTTGTCCTCAAAACTTAGAATCAGCGCACGTAGGATTTGGGTTTACCCGGGTTACTATGTCATTGTCTAATTCGCTAGAGATGTCTTGGACCAACTTATGTAATGTTTGTTTTTATTAATAAAATTAAGTTGTTTCGTTTTAAAAAAAAACAACTAATTAGTTCAAAAAATAAAAAAAGAATTACAACTAATTGAAAAATTAAAATTGATCTAAAATATGAGAGAATGACAACTCAGCACTCAAAGTAGTGCATTATATATATTAATGATTCTTGTTTTCATGGAGTTTGTGCTATATATATTCAGAGATGGGTCAAGAAAATCTCCACATTTTGTGCCTAAAAACTAAAATCGCCCATACTTTTGGATCCAGTTATGGTTAGGGTTCAAAAATTCAAAACCCAAATTTTCAATTCTGACACTAGCCATATTGAATCATAGACTTAATATTTAGGAACTTATGTACAATGTTTTTATGTGTGCGTAGAAATACGAACCAGGGAGTATATACGGAAGACTTTCCGACGAAGCCTCCTCAATATTATGACTTCACCGGAACAGGTGCTGATCGGAGATCGAATCTTGGGACAAAGGTGATGATGATAAATTACAGGGAGTCGGTTGAAATAGTATTCCAGGGGACCAATGTTGGGATGGCAATGAATCATCCCATGCATCTCCACGGTTACAACTTCTACTTGGTAGGGACAAGCTTCGGAAACTTCAACAATGTGACAGATCCAAAGAAATATAATTTGGTTGACCCACCGGAAATAAACACTGTTGGAGTGCCCACCAAAGGATGGGCGGCCGTTTAGTTCATTGCAGATAACCCTGGTATACATATTTCTCTCTCATATATTCTATCCGTCTCAAAATAAGTCTCACATTATCTATTTCTTTTTTTCAAAAAGGAGATGTTACTTAATAATATACCTTTCATGAAGATTTCCTTAAACGATATACGGATATAGTAGTTTAACACTAAACAATGTTTATATAAATATGATTTTTCAGGAGTATGGTTCATGCATTGTCATCTGGAACGACATGCAAGCTAGGGAATGAACACTGTACTGATTGTAAGGAATGGGCCCACACAAGAAACCAGCATCCGGACAGAGCCTAAAGGCATTATGCCACTTTGTGCCCACTCACTCACTTCTCCAACTTCTCCACCTTCCGGGGCTTCAAAAGTTGAGGGATTCTAATTATTATTTTGCTATTGATCCCTACAACGTAGTTTTGTTGTAGGTTGGATCTGAATTATGTATCAATAAACAACCTTTTTTAAATGATGAATTATGACTTTATGATTCAGCTTGTAAGTGTCAACATTCTTTTTTTTCCTTTTTTCATAAAGATATTCAAGGATAAAAGTGGACGAGAATATACTCAATCATGTGATATATTCCTACAATTTTAAAGGGGTACAATTAGTGTCAATTTTATGTGTCTCCAACTACATCCGTTTCATGATATGTGTCATTCTAGTAAGAGAAAAAAGTTTCAAATTAAATGCCATTAAACCATATGAAGATGTAAATACGCTATATTTTCTAATATATTTTCAAGTACAATATATATCACCAATAGTTATAATAATTGATGATCAGTACACACATAACATTTTAAAGTTAAATAACTTTATTTTACATAACTTATTGATCACACTTATTATGAAACGGTGGTAGTATATGTTACATGTATAATCATTGAAGCTTGAGAAGTACTTGTAGGAATCAATGAGTACAATTTCACTTTGAAATGTGTAGCTATGATGAAGAATTATTGAGTACAATTTCGAAATAAAATGTACACACCTGCTATTTATTTCTCTCTAAGGTTCAAATGCCGGAACTTGATACAGGAGAATGTATAGCTCGGTAAACTGTTCTGTCAAAGATACTCCTATTCGGATCCTCCTCTCGCTTCTTAAGCAAGTATGCAATGTTTTCTTCAACTTGCGATTTTATCTGCAGATACATTTTGTTTGCATTATCCCGGCTTTTCAGCATCTTTTCCATTCCCTTCGTTTGTTTGGGCTTCCCAAATAGTAGGTAAACGCGGCCAGGTATCTTGGGTAACACTGTAGGGAAAAAAAGCTCCTGATTTGCACCATCACCCCTCACAGCCTCCCTATATACCCAAAGAATATCCTCCTGTCATGCCAATCTATATGGTCACAAACTGATTTTTCATATGACTAACAATACTAATAGTTTAAACAATTTTCTTCTTGTCACTTTCTCATCACAAACTGATTTTGACAGTTCAAGCATAAATCACCCAACTTTCATTCTAGAATCTTTCTATTTTACTGGTCTGGATTGCTATAGCATTCAAGAAGACTATAAAAGCTGCATCAAATCAATATTAGAAGAAACAGATGCTATAATTGCAAGGTAAATGTCGGATACTCCAAGATTAAGCGATGCTAATGAACATAAAATAATATATATATATATATATATAAGCTTTTAGTCATCGTCGAAATAAAAGAAAAACAATGTTGGGGGATGAAATAGACAAACTTACTTCCATTATATCATCTTCTCCCACACCTGCAAATGGAACAATTGTGGCCCCAAATCGAGCTGCCATTCTCACAAACTCTGGTTGATCCGGCCAAAATAACTTATATTCTTCACCCTGAAAATCCTAGAATTAGAACATTTACCTTGGAGTATAAACCTTTATGTTAAAAAATATTACATAAACAAACGTGAATTAAATTCTAAAGGCAATCGCCAATGTGCTACAACTGTTTATTTGATATCTATTAAGCTTCCAACTCAAAACCTTTAGCTATTCGGTGAGCAACGTAACTGGCACTAATAAAATGGGCTCGACCAATGACCGAGAATATTAAACCGGGACAGAATTACAAGGAACGTGGAATGCTTTGGTACATGGAACAAAAATAGGAATTCAGAACGTTAAAAGTTGAGGAATGGGGGGAAATGGTAGGGGTACGATCAACTTCTTTGACGTGGAACATTATTTTAGTAAATATATAAGATAAAATAGTTCTCAAAAAAATTAAATTAAACAAAGAATGTTCAATAGTTTTAGCTTGTAAAAATTTACAGGTACGATAGGGTCAAAGAAAAACTGAATAAAGAGAGTGACCACAAGAAGATAGCATAGTTTAGCTTAAAGATTACATCCATACCCAAAATGCCCAGAGGGATCCAAATGTTAATGTATCCTACATCAAAAGAATGTGAAGTTTCTTTGTCACTTGATATACAAGTTTGGCCACCTAGCTATCAGCTTAAGTTTTGGATTAGAGGCAAGTTTAACAAATAACATAACCCAACAAATTGTATATAAACAGTATAGTCTCAAACCAACTTTTTCCAGGTAATAGTCCACATTTAGTATATGTGAGATTCCCCAGCAAGTTAATAGTTAATGTAAAGCCTATCACACACATTGGCAGATGGATTTGATTTTAAAATTTTGAATATAAAACGTGTGATGGAGATGATTTTACCAAACAAGTAAGATGCTGCAGTGAAAGTTTCAAAAAGGGAAGGAAAAAATAAATAAATAAACATTATTTATTATTCTTGAAAAAAAATTAGTCCAACAAATAAAAAGAGCTTGACGAACACCACCAGGATAGAGCAAAACATGTGATAGCATTTTGAAAAGATTAGTTGATGAGACAAGAAAAGCACCGAATACTTTTAACCAATCAAATATGTAGAATTCACGTGAATTCTCCATCTTCCCGTAAAAAAACTCAGGATGTGCAGCACTTCAGATCATAATATTCTTCTCTCTCAATAGTTCTTCAATAAGTGACACAATAAGTTCTAGTCCAATCAACATGTGATTACCAACAAACAGGACAGGACCTTCAGATGGAACATCCAAAGGGCTTTTCACAATCCTATTCCATCTTCCAATGTTGAGAACATCACAGAGCTAAATGCAAAGCGACCTATCCTGCATGCATTATTATATAGTCTCAAGCCCGGAAGGCCAGAATGCATATTAGTGTTGAAGATTCGTGTAGTAGCCTAACCAGTTGGGTCTAAACCAAGTTAGATTACACCTAACAACATTGTATAACATATTGACATGCTGGCTTTTATGAACTGCATGCATATCTCTCTTAAAGTTCCACAGAATTAGAATGGTCATAAGGCCGTGTGAATGCTTAACAGTACAGCTGAGGTTAAATAATTGACAGAAAGAGTAGTAATTTGAATTCACTATTAGAGCACATGCTACTTCTTTTTTGGAATCTATGACTGTAAATCCTACTATTGCATTTGGTATTTGATAATATGTAGCATTTTTAACAACTGGAACCTTATAGCACTTTGCCTTATTAGGTCACTCTTTTCTGAAACATCCCAAACTTAAGACTGATGTTAAAAGTTTAAAACTAACTCTTCAATCACAAAACATGATTAAATTAAAACCCTTGATAATAAATAAATGTTACTAAATACTCTGCTAAATTACCCAACTAAACCATTGCATGCATGTTGGACTTCTGATGTACTAGGAGGCAGAAAGTCTGACAAAATCATGCTTCCTGGCGGTATTTGCAAGCAAATTAATCCCATCTTCCTGCATTACAAAAGCAACAATTGGACCCAGTCAAATTTTCATTTCCACGGAAGAGTTGCAAAAATAGTAACATCAATATTGGCTTCTTAGTCCTTATTGTGGGAAATTAAATACATGGACTGAATATTTTTATGTGGAGCATATGAAGAGAACTAAAACTAATAAAGTGGAAATTATAAAAATTTCTTGACATCGTGAAGAAACAAGTTGGCTAGGCAAACAATCTAAGGTTGCCACCGGAATAACAAAAGCTTTAAAGGAAATTTTAAACAGATGATCAAGAGGTTAGATACCATGATGAATAACATAAAATAAGAGAAAAATACATACGAATACAAACACCCTATAAAAGGAAATGGAATAAATAATATAGTCATTAGCATCCTAATTTATAGAAATTATAGATAATTCTGATGCCTATTTGCTTATCAAAAAAATTCTAATGCCTATTATATAGAGTGGACTCACTTTATACATGGAGATAACACAGAAAATTCCTTATTCACATCCATGACATCCCAATATACAGACATATATCATAAGGTGATTCAAACATTAAAGAAGAGTCAAGAGTCAATGGAACTTGTTTAAGTGGATGATAAAGTCTCACATTGAAAAAGTATCAAATGAATGAGTTATATATTATGGTGCAAATAAAACCTACAAATAAGGTTGACCTTTTTGTAGTGGAAGCCAGAAATATTATATGTAGTTCACTATCAAATTTAATATGATATCAAAATCAACCATGATCTATGTGGTGAGGTGACCCACTTATGTAACCTCCCATGTGGTCTCCAGACCACTTGCAAAAGGACATACCTACAACAATCCAGGTGTAGATGGCAAAATACCTACACGTGAGAGGAGTGTTGATTTGAAAGGCCTTTGATTATAGGTACCCCAATATATAATTTAACAAAGAAAAATTCGGAACTTATAGGGCAATCTTTTACATATACATTATAGGCCCTTGTCTGCAAGTGAATTGTTAAAATATTTGATAGGGTCAATCCCAATAGGTAAGGTATTTGATTAAGCTGTAAATTATAGATAAGTTTTTTTCCCTTTGTACTATATAACAAGCATTTCCCTGTGTGAATAAACATAGATTCTCTATCTAACATCTCACATAGTATCAGAGCCTTGAGAAAGTCCTTTCTTTTATGTTCTTGCCGTGTATCAACTAGGGCAAGCCTCCTCGGGAATCAGAGGTTTTAACCATCTTCATGGTGCTGTATGTGAAATCGACTATACGATCAAACTCGCTTCGCACCGATCATCAAAACCCCTTAAAACCATTGTTGTCTATACAACCATGCGCCACCATTGGAGCTCCACCTTGCCCTATGTTTTCCCCTGATCTTCTTCTTGGTAACGTGTATGACCTCACGACCTCCACCATCAGCCTCGTGGTGGAATCCTAGTCTGAACCCTAGGTGACTGCTGCCAACCAACACTGGTTATCGGTCGTAGTCCGCTAGTCGCTACAAGGATTGGTATGCAAGCTTCAGAAGTCTCTTTACAATTCCAAGCAATCTCCAAGAGCCTGGTTTGGTAGATTTACTGTTCTAATTCAAGTATTTGGGATGACACGCAGTGAAGCGGATATTTTAGGCTTCTATCATCGTTCAACATCATATTGTATCTACTTGTTATCTGCTTGTTCAAACATTTTTAGACCAAAGATATGGGAAAATCATATATGTCCTAGGCACCGAGGTTGTACAATCGAAAGATGGGGTTTCAATATCCTGGTGAAAGTATGCCTTAGATATCCTTCAGGAAGTCAGCCTATCAGATTGTAAACTAGCTGACAATCTAAGGGATCCTAATGTTAAACTCCTACCTAGGAAGGGGGAGCCTCTAGCAGATCAAGGGAAATATCAAGACTGATTGGGAGGCTTAACTATCTCACAGTCACTCAACCATATATCTCGTTTGATATGAGTATTGTGAGCCAGTTCTTGAATTCTCTGTGTGACTCTCAATAGGAAGCCACCATGCATCAATAAAAGGCATATGGAGGTTCAATATTATTCAGATGCAGATTGGATCGGATGTCTAACTGATCAAAGGTCAACCTCTAGATTTTGTATTTTATTTGAAGGCAATTTTGTTTCCTAGAAAAGCAAGAAGAAAAATGTAGTGGCAAGGGCAAGCGCAGAAGCCGAGTATGGAGCTATGTCAAATGCAAAATGCGAGTGTATATAGATTAAACAACTCCTTAAAGAATTAAAGTTTTGCAAAGTCACTCCAATGAAACTCATATGTGACAATCAAGTCGTCGTGTACATTGCCTCCAATGAAGCTCATATGTGACAATCAACTCCTTAAGATTGATGGTATTATTGTAACTAAGTTTGTCAACTCTAACGATCAACGTGCGGATGTCTTCACAAAATCCCCCAGAGGTCCCCGTGTTAAATACGTATGTAACAAACTATAAGCATATGATATCTACGCTCCAGCTTAAGGAGTGTTAGAATATTTGATATGATCAATCTCAGTAAGTTCAAGATTTGATTAAGCTAAAAATTAGAGATCTGGATTATCCCTTTGTACTATACAATGGGCACCCTATGTGAATAAACATTTAAACCAATTCTCTCTCTCACATGTCACATTAATATTTCCTTCAAACAAGTATGAAAATATAAACAAACAAAATATTGAAAATAGTCAAAAAAAAATTTTGTGAGAAAAATTACAAAAGTTTGGCTAGCCCAAAATTTAGTAGATGTTAATTTAAAGCAAAAGTAAGTTGTGTATTTATTCTATATAAAACCTAATTTCTAAATTGATATATGCATCTACACCCTAAATGCCTTGATGTGTCTAAGTATTACAAAATGTCTAAACATACTAGTCGAGATGTTGTTTCGTGCTAGTTGTAGTATATGGAGTTCACGGCGTCAAATCTGGCGAGTTAACGTCGTCAAATTAGTTGAGTCTTGGAGCGCAAGCAAGCTTCGAGTATCCAAATCTAGATCTGAAAGAGGGTGGTGGGCTTCTGTTCCTGCATAATGAGCAAACCAAAAAATGATGAGACCCGAGGTGATTCCGGGACACCGCCTCGGTCGTGAGAGTAAGATCTCTTGTCGGAATTCACCGAGGAAAGCTTAAAAGCATGGAGAAAGGTCTCAAGAGGATTAACTCGACTTGAGAGCCTAAAAGAAAATCATATTTGAGATTCAGAAGAAATGCTCCAGATTCATATTAGGGATCCCTCTCTCTTACCTTAGAGGGGGTATTTATAGACCATACCATGGTGCATGTGGCGTCATCTAGCAAGGTTGTACTTTTTGGAACACATTTGGGGCCCACGTCATGGGGTTACACTCTTGGGTCCCCAGTCTTAGGATCCCAAGTGCCTACCTTCCTGTCCTGGGTGCTTTCTATCGAGTCTATGGCGATCATGGGGAGCTCCCAATTGATGTGCATGCTTGCTTGGCCCTCTAGCTCTAGCCTAAGGGATGGACATCCGCGGGTGAGGCTTTAGGCAGCATGAGCTTTCCTATTCTGAGGCCTTGGGAGTACGTATGAGGCACTTTAGAGCTCTCTTTCTTATCCGAGGGAAGCACTGATCAGTTTGGGACCTTTGGCACCGAATCTTGGCCCTGGCCCGCAAGTTTGACCACTAAACTCTTTGGGTGGCATTGTTGTTGGCCCCAAGCCCTTGGGTCCCTCGGACGGAGTTACTCAGTCCGTCAGGGACGTGGTGCCCAGTTGCCACGTGGCTGGCCCTGATTAGCCTTTTAGTCTTATGATTTTTTGGGTAGCATCAGTTGCCCCCTACTTCGAGTGATAGTGATTTATCAGTGTTGCTCGGAGTGAAACACATTGTCCTCCTGGGCAAAGCTCATTGGCCGTGGTGGATTCTGTAAGTTCTTGACCAGGATCGGGTCCTGCCAATTCTAAATTTCTGGCAGTGACGCCATGGTAATGTGACCTATTTCATGGACCGTTGTTGCGAAGGGGGAGCGATCACGTGTCGTCCTTGGAGGTGCGGGAACGAAGGAGGTCGCACTCTCGGGAGCAACCATGTGAGTTTATTTGACGTGCTGAACGCGCAAGCAAAGTCACGTGATCAAAGATTTGATCTGGTGAGCGTATCTTCTAACAGTGCCGGTGGGTGCTGATACGTGGCGGATAAGGCTTCCAACCATCGTTTTTAGACTTCTGACCTTTCTTGACTGTTTTTGAATTTTGAACTCGCCGACTTGACTTGATGTGATGTCATTACGGGATTGGAGAGGGGATGGTCGTTTCATTTTCTGTGTAGTATTAGAATGGAGCTCTACTTGAACCCTCTATCTTCCACCAACTCTATGTCTTCTTCCTAAAAAAACTTTACTCTTCCTTCTTCCTTCTTCCTTGCTTTTTACTTTTTTCAGAGAGCTTTTGATGGTGAATGAAAGAGAGCTTCTTTGCCTTCGTTTTTGTGAGGAGTTTTTGCTTCCATACTATCGTCATTCACCACTTCTTCCTCGTATGTTCGTCATTTTCGCTTTCAACCCGTCGCCGTTGAGAGGTTTGATTTTTCTTCTCCCTTCGTTCTATTTGGTAGGATTTGGCTTTGGTCTTCTTTTTCCATGGCCCCTTTGTCTCTTTCCCTTCTTTTCTTGCACCCATTGGGCCAAAACTAGGGTTTCTCGCTGGAAAGTTTGATCCTTTCTTTTGGCGAGAAATTTTCCATTGAAGCTTTGGTCCCTTCTTTCTTAGGGCTTTTCTTTGTTGGCCTTCGGCGGCCTTGTTTATGGGGTCGCCATTGTTTGGATCTTTATCTTCGTTCCTAAGAAGCCTATGAAGGGTTATACTCAGAGAGCTTTTTAGGGTTCTCCGTGAGAAACCCTTCTACTTTCTGAGCAGACCTTTCACGGTTCCTGGGTCTTCATCTTCTTTTCCTTTTAGTGAGTTTGGCTCAACGAATTCTTTCCCCTGACCTTTCTGCTTTTCTTAATTTGCAGGTTTCGAGGTCTCTGGAGTTCTCCATTCTTCGTCTTCTTCTCTACCCCGTCTTCTCTACGTGAGTTTCCATGTTCTGGATAGGTTTCTCTGTTGTTTCTTTGGGCGATACTGTCTCCTGCGCCCTATGTTAAGGGTTAGGGAGTGGGAGGATCGTTGTCTCTATCCTTTGGAGCAGAGATTTAGGGGTTGAATCTAATGTACTAGGTCTTGGGATCCCTTAATCAGTAGGGAGAGAGGTCCGGACCCTCGATCCCCAAGGCTCATCCCGGTCCCGAGTACTTCGAGGCCCAGGTTCCCTCTAATCTTTGTCTTGCATTACTTTTCAATCTGTTGGGGGTGGCCCCCTTCTGTCGCGTGTTACTTTATTTCCTTCAGATTATGATCAACTTGTTGGTTTTCAGGTACTGCGAATATGTCGGAGTGGTTGAATATGGGTAGGAAGTCTTCTTCTGGGCGGAGATCCAATAGGCGCTCTCGGGATCCGTCTCACGGCAATAGGCTTTCGCGTACTCCTCCTATTTAGTCGTCTTCAATTCGAGCTGATCACGCTTCGTGGTCCTCTCGTCCTTCGAGGTATGTCTCCTCTGCTGAAGAGAAAGGGAAGGGCGTCTGCGTTGAGAGGACCAAGGAGTCCGGGGCCGAGCAGCCTAAAGAGTACCCGCTCATTCTTAGGAGGGCCTCTTGCTCTTGAAAGGGGCTCTTCTGCTCTGTCTCAGGACACTACTGCGTAGGGGGTCGGCCTTATTCTTTTGGCAGTCTGTGAAGTTTCTGATTTTTTGGTGACTTTAGAGCTGGTCGCCAGGAAGGATTTGACGCGTTTGGACAGAGGGCTCTACCTTCATCCTAGCATTCCTAACAACCCTCCCTCCAAAATTTTCTCTTTCTGGCTCCGTGGGGAGGTTGGTGCCCTCAGACACCATTACTGAGGAGATGCTGAAGCGGTTGTTCTTTGACCTCAAGTTCGATAGAAAGAATTTTCGGGCCCGCGTTCCTCGGATCCTTACCTCTATGGAGAAGCAGGAGGAGATGGTGGTTTACTAGACTCATTTTGAGAACAAGCTTACCTTGCTCATTGATCAGTTTGTGGAGGATGTGGTTAAATTTATGGAGACTACCTTCAAGAGGCTTTTTCCAGACGACCTCCAGAGGATAGCCATCTTTGCTGCTACCTTCCGGCTCCTAGGGAGGGAGCCTTCCGTTGCGGCTTTTCTTTTTCTGTTCTCCGTCTACGATTGGGGCGGCGCCACCAGCCTTAGGAGGAGACCTTCTCAATGCCGCATTTTTGACAATCTTTCTGCCACCCATGTTATGGAGAAGAGGCACCTTCTTGAAGTCTCGGGAGGGATGGAGTGTCCCCAAGGTTCCTACGTCCCCGACGAAGGCTGGGTGGAAGACAAACTCCTACCCCTATGGATTATGATCGTGATACCCAATGGATAATCCTTGATTATCCGTTAGAGGAGACTTTTTATCCCGCGAAGTATCTTCTTTGAAGCAACGTCCAATTCTATACTGGAGCCTTCAGTCCAGTCCCCTACCCCCTAGACTTAAGCCAATCATTTCTATGCTTCCCAACTGGAGATACATGTTGTGGAGGATTCATGGGGCAACTGAATCTCCGGTCTTTCCTGATGAGTTTCCGAAATGCGGCTGCCTTAATGCAGAGTTTTACATTAATGGTGGCCTTTAATTTCGCCTTTCGCTTGATTCTCTGGTATTTGAATCCTTCTTTTCCTTTCTACACTCATTGACATATTATCTTTGTTGGTGACAGATACTCTGTTTCTGGAAGATTGGACTACGGAGGGGCGTCAGAAGTATGACAAGGAGATGGCCCAGGCCAAAAGGACGCTGCTAGCAATTCTCGATGTCGTGCACCATATTCCTTTGGGTGGCCCACCTCCGCCTACCAAGC
>JAYMTA010004433.1:0-12638 GCA_036897625.1 Pelargonium cotyledonis | reverse complement strand
ATGTTCATTATTTTTCTAATATTTAATTTAAAAATATTTATTTTTATTTGTACATCAATTTCATATAATTAAATTATACTACTATGAAAATATAAAACTTTTGTCATGACAAATGTGTACATGATATTTAGAAAGGATATAAAAGACATTTTGTTTTATTTTCACAATTTTTTAATTTTGAGTACATGAAATCCAAACATAATATTTTAAAGGGTAAAATGTATATCAGTTTGATAAATCAATTGAGAGATAAACATCGAAACAAGCAATTCAATTCAGAAGTTACTTACAGTTTGATAATCAATTTCTACTTGATATTCAGGATAATCTTCATCATCACTGACGATGTCGTCTTCTCCATAAGGGATCGTCACAATTCTTGGTTCGTCAAACTGCAGAGCCATTCTCGAGATCGATGGATGGAACAGAGAAACCCTAACCCTTTCGATCTTTACGGACTCACAATTGTGTGCTAATTTGTGTTGTATTCAATATATTTATATGCTTATTGTCTATTTATGCTATTTTTTCAAAAGATTCAAAATAATCCTTCTACTGTTTGAAGTGTTATTACTGATGATTTATGTAGTTAACTTTTTAAAATAACGGCACAAGATAAAATTTCACAAAATTTATAGTTTGAAATTACACCCAAAACAAATTCTAATAGAAAATAGACCATACAGCTTCATTAACTTTATTATTAAAAAAGTCATCAATTTAATTTGTGGTGTTTGTTTTACATGATGATCCTACTTTTGCTTCATTATCTCCCTCGCAAGCTTCATGCAAAAATTGTGGTCTTTCACGCATGAAAAAAGAGGATTAAAATTACAATCATCATCTTTTGTGTGCTTGATTTTAGTTAAGTATTGAACAACTCCAGCTAACTTCATTGTTAATTTATTTGAACCCGATTATTAAATAATTTTATAGAATTGAGGAGCATAAGTCGAGATTTATTTGATTTAAGTTAAGTCATTAATGATACGATGACATCTCATTAAAATCATGGATTTGAGTAATCCATCAGTTTAATTCACTTGGGTGAGTATGAGTGAAATTTAATAAGGTTGCATGTCCTTATTGGTTTGGGTTAGTTTAAGCCATAAAATATTTAACTTAAATTCATTTTTCTCATAATTTCAATTAAGTATTGTTGAAGTGGGTGACGTGTCCCACGTTGAAAAAATAAAAAGTGAAGTACTTTCATATAATAGTGCAAGTGAAATTCTATTAATAAAGTTGACATTTTAGTAATGAAAGTGTAACTCATTGTATGTAGCCCCATTATTCAAATTTAACAAGTACCGTTTCAATTAAATTTTTAATATTTATATTCTCCTAAATCTCAGTAGTTTTGTCTTTCCTAAACACGTTTATGTAATCATGTTGTGTTGGGTCGACACGAATCTGATTATTAAACATATCGTGTTGAGTCAACTTGCTTATAAACAAGTTGTGTTCATGTAATTCAACCTGTTTAATAAACGAGTCGGGCTCGTAAATCGTAATGACCCATTTTACATAATACTAAACTTCAACACGAACACGAATTGCCACCCTTACCCTAGCATGACCTTCAAGGGGATTTCAAGTAAAAATGTATTGAATTTCTAGGGTTTATCCGACCAAAATTGTTACATGGTGAACCTAATCCTAATCTGATTTGACCAACATCGAGTTGGGTTAGAATCAGATAAAAGTTGGGTTGGGTATCAAATACTCACAAGTTCGGAATCAAATTGCTAGATTTTAGCTAAAAAATTATACGCCCAACTCTAGCAAAAATGACACATCATCAACTTTTAACAAAGAATATAGGTATATTGCTAGATCATAATATCATTTTTTTTTTATCAGTTGAGATACACAACAAATGTTAACTCTACTCTTTAAACTCAAATAGTTTATCTCACGCCGTTAGCAGAAAGATTCGACCCCGAGACCTCGAAGAGAATCTGGAATGCTTAAATAAATTGGCCAAACGTGTGCCTTGCTCATAATATCATATACTTTTTTTTGAAAAAAATATCATATGAATAAAATGAGTGTTAGTTGACTGATATCAGTTGCACTCAAAACTACATTTTTTTTACAGTAAGTTACTAGTTCAAAACTACTTAGTTTTACGTCTATGTCAGAAAAACTCTAATTATTTTATTTTTTTTTCCTCTATCAATTCAAGCCGGTAGCTAGTCTCCATCTCCATCTTCATGGAAGCTATCATCATCAGCACAAACTCACGATATACTATTGGGCTTGTGATTGTCGAATCAAAATATATATATTGCTCAATCCACTTTAATTAGTAATTTATTTTAGATTGTGTCTGACACTCTAATTCCTCTCAAAAACTGAAAATAGCTTAAATCTACATACAAGGACAGCACTATTGGAAATAACATATTTACTGAGATTATTAGTTTCCATAGGCATAAACAAGCTCCAAAACAAGTGTTTTTGAATTAACGTGAAATTAGGGGATTTGTAAAGTTTTAGAGATGTTTTTCCATAGACTTTGTAAATTAGGTTAAAATTCATGTCTCTTAAGATTAAGAAGTTTCTTGGATTATCATCAATCTTGATACATTCACTTATAAAATATGATAAATAATTCTCTTTTTTTTTATAAAGAAGGAATTATTTATCAATGAAATCTTGATACAATTCCCTCAGTTAATTTTTAAAATTTATTTTTTTTTTTTTTTTTTTTTTTTTGGCTGTTGAAAGAATTGAACATTGACTTCTTGATACAATTTCCTAAATTAATTTTGAACATTGAATAAAAAATTAATTTTGAACAATGACTTCTTGATACAATTCCCTAAATTAATTTTCAACGGTTAATAAAAATAAAATATTAATTCTTGAGACAGTTCCCTAAATTAATTTTGAACAGTGAATTGTGTATCAATGCACCATTAATGTAAATAATGAAGTTTTTGTATTCTTCACAGAAATCACATATTTCTAAATATAAAAAAAAAATCCCTTGATAATTACAAAAATCGAATTAAAAAATGGCATCACTCCCTATATATATCATTGTACCATTAGACAGTTTTTTACAGGAAAAAAAAAATGAATTTGCAGTTGAAGAAACAAGTATCGTTGTTGTTTTTGTTGGTTGTCATGTTGGAGTTGTCAGGGACTACCTTGTCAGAGAGACTCGATAATGTATTCCAAAATCCGACATGTAATGTAGAAGTTGAAAACCGTTTGAGTAACGGTGCAAGTACTATCCATTGTCGGTCAAAAGAAGATGATCTCGGGACGCATGAAGTGCCAATTGGATCGTCATATCACTTCAATTTCCGACCTAAAATTTTGGGAGGAACCCTCTTCTTTTGCAATGTGACATCGAAGTTTGGGTCAATACATTTCAACATCTACGAACAAAGAAGAGATCAAAAGTTGAGGTGCGGAAAAAATTGCTTATGGACTTTAAAAGATGATGGTATATATGGCACAAACGAACGTCTCATAGTGGATTTATTTTTCCCATGGAAAAAGTAAATCTAGTCCTATTCCGAAATATTTATATCTATAAAATAATTGTAACAATAAGAATATTGTATTTTAATTCACTATTATTGAGAATAAGTGGTGGCTTTATTTCAAGCCATTTGTTTTTCTTTATTTTTATTCGTTTATTTTTTCCATTAATTGCTTGTTCATATTAGTTGTCGTTAGAGGAGGCATTTCACGTTTCAGAACATAGGTAAGTCATTTTCAAGTTTTAAAATTAAGGTAATTATAGTTTCATATTTTATGGTAAACGTTCTTTTCAGTTAGGAGCCCTTAAGTATTTTTTTCACTGTTTTTCGTACCATATGGTATGCAAATCTGGTTCCGTCAGTTAAAATTTGACAGAAATAACACTGTTTCGTCATGTGCCCAACACATGACCATTATTTTTGTTTTATGAAAACTCCAAAATGCCCTTAACTTTAGCCATTCTTCTTCAACCTAAACTCTCCGAAAAATCCATAAACTCTCTAGGAGCTTCATGAACCCGGCGGAAAATTTTCCAAAAAATTCATAAACTTTCCAGAAAATTCATAAACTCTGTCAATCATCACTAACATTACTTGCCCAAATTAATTTCAAATTGATTAACCAAACAAACCCTTAACCAAACAAACCCAACTCCCAAAGACTCATTAAAGCAGCAAAACCCAAAGACAAAAATTCTCACCCCAACACTTTCAAAAACATTGACTACATTGTAGATTCGGCGTCTCTCAACACCTACAAAACCCAAAACCAATCACAACGGCTAAAATTTTAAAATCTCCAAAACAATCGCCCCTAATTGGCCACAATCACATACCCAGACGAAAAGCGGCATCGTCAAGCCCAATAATTTTAATACCCTCTCGGTTGTACAAGGTCAAGAAACTACCAAACAAGAAAAACCCAGATCATAAAGAAGAAGAAAAAACATTAAAAAAATAAAAATTGAGGGAAAAGAACGGAAAATGAGTGTATTTGGAGCACAAGAGGCCGAGAGATTTATGTTTTCTGCTGTAAGTATGGTGTTGAGAAGATGCACTCCTTAATTTATTCATGATATCAGTGGTTGAAGATGTGTGTGAGAGAGAGAGAGAGAGAGAGAGTGTGTGTGTGTGTGTGAGAGAGAGAGAGAGAGAGAGGATGAGGGTAAAATCGTCTTTTTAGCACCAATGTAATGGTGTTATAGAAGGAAACGAGTTTGCATACAATAGGATAGAAGGAACAACAAAAAATACTTAAGGATTATTAACTGAAAAGAAAATTTATCATATAATAAGAAACTGTAATTACAAAATATATGTCTAAATTTACTCAATCAATTTGCAATTTTTCAATAAATACTTGAATTGAGGCCATGAATCAACTGGAGTCAACAAAAGTCAAATTGACCCATACTCGGAGTCAATGGTCATATCATCAAAAATGTGATAAAATACGGTCCACTAACCAAAAAGAACAACTAAAATGTCACATGATCATCATCTTGTACAAAAATATTTTAACACCTAATCCGATCTGACTAACATCGAGTTGGGTTAGACTCAAGTAAAAATTGGGTTGGGTATCAAATACTAACAAATTCGGATTCACATTGCTACATCAGGCTAAAATTTTGATCCGCCCAACTCTAGCTAAAATGACACGTCATCATCTTCTAACAAAGAATATTAACATTGATTTATTTGTTTAAAAGAGAAAGTTCATAATATCTTTTTTTTGTTTGTTCTCAATTAAGCTACATGACATAAGTTAGTTATACCCTTTAAATTCAAATAACTTATCTCATACCGTTAGTAGGAAGACTCAAATCAGAGATCTCAAAGGCTTTTTAAATTAGGGACTTTGTAAATTTTTAGAAATGTTTTTCCATAGGCTTTTTAAATTAGGGGGTGTGTCTCTTAAGATTAAAAAGTTTTATGAATTATCATTAATCTTAATAGTTGATACATTCACTTATAAAATATGATAAATAATTCTCTTTTTTTTTTTTTGAAAAAAAGAAGAAGAAGGAATTATTTATCAATGAATTCTTGATACAACATCTAAGTTAAATTTGAACAGTGAATAAAAAATTAATTTTGAACAGTGAATTCTTCATACAATTCCCTAAATTAATTTTGAAACGTGAGTAAAAAAATTATCTTGAACATTGAATTCTTAATACAATTCCCTAAATTAATTTTGAACCGTGAATTCCGTTCAAATTTTTTTTGTGAACTGTGAATAAAAAAATCAAATTTGAACATTGAATTCTTTTTTTTTTTTTTTTTTTTTTGTTGAAAGAATTGAACATTGACTTCTTGATACAGTTTCCTAAATTAATTTTGAACAGTGAATTGTGTATCAGTGCACCATTAATGTAAATAATGAAGTTTTTGTATTCTTCACAGAAATCACATATTTCTATAAAAATAAATCCCTTGACAATAACAAAAATCGAATTAAAAGATATATGCCATACAATGAAAATGTTGGTCATCACTCCCTATATATATCATTGTACCATTAGACATTTTTTTACAGGAAAAAAAATGGATTTGCAGTTGAAGAAACAAGTCTCGTTATTGTTTTTGTTGGTTGTCGTGTTGGAGTTGTTGGGGACTGCCTTGTCAGAAAGACTCGATAATGTATTCCAAAATCCAACATGTAATGTAGAAGTTGTAAACCGTTTGAGTAACTATGAAAGTGTTACTATCCATTGTCAATCAAAAGAAAATGATCTCGGGATGCATGATCTGCCAACTGGGTCGTTGTATCACTTCGAATTCCGACCTAAAATTTTGGGAGGAACCCTCTTCTTCTGCGATATGACATCGAAGTTTGGGTCAATACATTTCAACATCTACGAACAAAGAAGAGATCAAAAGTTGAGGTGCGAAAAAAATTGCTTATGGACTTTAAAAGATAATGGTATATATGGCACGACCGAACATCTAATAGTAGATCTATTTTTTCCATGGAAAAAGTAAATTTAGTCCTATCTCGAAATATTTATATCTATAAAATAATTGTATCAGTAAGAACATTGTATTTTAATTCACTCACATATTATTATTGAGAATAAGTTGTTGCTTTGTTTTTCTTTATTTGTATTTGTTTATTCTTTTCATTAATTGCTTGTTCATATTAGTTGTCATTGGAGGAGGCAATTCGTGTTTCAGAACATAGGTAAGTCATTTTCAAGTTTTAAAATTTACATGCAAAATATATGTCTAAATTTATTCAACCAGACTTGCAATTTTTAAATAAATACTTGAATTGAACTTGACCTTATATTTAGAGAGGTGATAATTTCAAACTCATTTTAAATAAATCTATACTATTTTCACTAATTTGACAAATATACCCTTTTAGCACACTACACAATTTCTCCTAATCATTACTAATTTTGAGTTTCAAAATGAAATGCATTAATTAGCTTTGGTCAACTTTTATTATTATTGGTTTACATTTAATTAGTTTTGTTATATATTTAAATTTCGAATAACATAATTAATTACTCATTCCGTCCCAAAATGAATGTCCTGTTTGTCTAAATTTTTTGTTCCAAAATGAGTATTCTGTTTGTCTTTTTAGGCTATTATATTACAATATTATTTTTCCCATATCACCCTTATCACTTATGCACATGAGCAGATTTGTGCATAGCATGTAGGTGTGACAGTGAGGTTAATATTAAAAATACACTAAATTATCTTATAATTCTTAATTTTTGTGAAAAATATAAATAAGACATTCATTTTGAGACGGTGGGAATACTATTTTTCCATATATTTAAAATAAAAAAATTGCGTTCTTAATTTTTTTATGCGTTCTTAATTAATAAAACAAAAACAAAAAATCGTGTACTATGCCATAATTAACCTTTTTTTTTCTTTTCTTCTAATTGACACTTATATACAACATTACTTTCATTCGGTGACTTCAACCATTCATCATTATTCACCGTTTTTAGAGCGGAGCTAAACGACCAAGGCTAAATTTTTTTTGCTAAATGCGTACCAAAGTCGTAGGCTGTATAATTTTATTTTTTATTGCATAAGCTGTATAATTTCAAATAGACATCTTAGTGCAAAAAAATGTAATTCTAAAATTCATAAATTACGTTTCATTAGGGGCACAAAACATTACTTTTTTTTTTATATAGGCAAGCGGTAACTTTTATTTAAATGAGCCCGATTGTCAAAAATAAAAGTACAAGTACAAGAAGAATCAAACATCAACCCAAAGCTAGAGTCAGGTTTGCTATCCAGGAACTAAAAGAAGTAGAAGAAATAAAAGCTACATCAAAACAGCCAAGCAGAGAAAAGATGAAGCTTTTAATGCGAAGAGCAACGTCATCAAGGGACGGGAACTTGTCTTGGAAGACTAATTCGTTTCGAGCAAGCTAAATATGCCATAGAACAATAAGAGGTATCACATTCCAAATGCGATGAACCAATTTCGGCCCCTGAAAGCCTGAAGACCATGAGCACAATAGACCAAAGCAAGTGAAAATAGTGTAGAGTTATCATGCACTAAATTAATTTTGGTTCATGAATTATGTAATAATGCACCATTAATGTAGAAGTTTGTTTTCATCTCATAAATTATATTTCTGGCTTTGCATTCTTAATAATTACAAATTTTGAATTTGAAAATATTACCAAAATGTTCTTTGTCACTCCCTATATATAAACGCTGCATCATTAGACAATTTTGTTTACCAGAAAAGAAAAGGAGAAATGGATTTGCGCTCAAGGAAACAATCCTCGTTGTTGTTTTTGATGTTTATTTTGTTGGAGCTATCGGGGACTGCGTTGTCAGTTAGAAGCGATGGTGTATTTCAAAATCCGAGAGTTCATGTACAAATTGTAAATCTATTGAGTGACGGTTCATCTTTAACTGTACATTGTCAATCGAAAGACGATGATCTCGGGATACATGAAGTGCTAAATAAAACATTTTACGACTTCACTTTCCGACCTAGTTTTTTTGGAGTAACACTCTTCTTCTGCAGAGTGACATCAAAGTTTGGTTCGCTACATTTTGACAGCTACGTTCAAGGGCGAGATCAATGGTCAAGGTGTGTAGCACAATGTAGATGGGATGCGAGTGATAATGGTTTGTTGGGCTGGAATGCTGCAGCGGGACGCCCAGATATATCTTACGCATGGCAAAAATAAACCTAGTGTTATCTCAAAAAGATATTTGTATCCATGAAATGATATTATAAGTTGGAATTTTGTATTTTGATGCACCCAATTTATACTATTAATAATAAGTGGTGACTTTATTTTTCTTCTTCTTTTTAATATATTCTTTCAGTGATTCGGTTGAGTTTGAGTTTTACATATAAAATTATATATGAGTTTGTAATATATGACTTTCAAACTTTCAAGAGTTTGTTGACTTGAACTAGATTTAAAAGTTGGTCAAGACCATTTTTATGTGATCAGGACTTGAAATTTTTGGAGTTGAGATTTATTTTATGTGACCATATATAACCCGCAAAAATGTAACGGGACATTTGCGACTGTCGAGGGAAAGCTATCGCAAAAGAAATAAAGAAAAACAAAAAATGTACTGGAGTAATTGATCCTCACAAAAATTTGGTTGGAAATGCAGTACAGAACCATCGTGTGCCGATTCAGATATTGTCCTTGCAAAATTTGGCCCATCACAAAAAATTATTTTGTTAGAAATAATTTCAGGCTCTCGCAGACATCTCTTGCAAAAATCGAGTTTTCTGATAGTGCACCATTACTGTTTGATATTGGTAATCAACAAAAATTCACACCAAATTATTGGCCATGTTGTCAAAAAGTGACACGGCGCGGTCCACATAAGCAAAAATGACAACTAATTAATGAAATATCAATGCACAATTAATTCAAAATTAAAATTTTAAGTACTAATTTATACAAAGGTTAACAAACTTAATTAGTTTAATCATACATTTAACAAAAATTCATGTATCTAGAAGATTCATGTATTGATTTGATAAAAAAAAAATCTTGAATTTTCACTAACTCTTGATACATTGATTCGTAAAAAAACACCTGATTCATGAAAAATAATTCTCCATACATTCCAAAACTTACATTTCCTGATTCTTTCCCTAATTAATTACAAAATTTGATTTTTAATAACCGTAAAATTGCTCCTTGTCAATTCCTAGTCCCTAGTATATATAGCACTGTACCATTAGACAATATTTATTACAAGAAAATAAAAAAATGGATTTACAGTTGAAGAAACAAGTCTTGTTGATATTTTGGTCGTTTGTAATATTGTTGGAGTTGTCAGGGACGGCATTGTCAGCTACAATGGACGGTATATTTCAGCATCACATAGTCTACGTAAACTGTACAAATCAATTAAAGTGTTGCACCGACACCATGAATGAATTTAACATTTTTATTTTTGAAATAGAAATTGACAAAATTTAATAAATTTAGTTTATTTATACATTTAATAGAAGTTCACCTGTCAAAATGGTTCACTTATAAAATTTCATTAATTAATTATCATTAAATATTGATACATCCACACACACATAGAACTATAAACATTTCTTATATTTTCAATAAATTTATTTTGACTAGTGAAATGTCGATGGACTGTTAATGTTTAATAACGGTTGTCAACCTTTTCAAAATAAAATAAAATAACGGTAGTCAACCGATTAATATATAATAAATACAACTAACCACAACCAACAAAGTTAACTTGATCCACACCAAGTTAATAATCAGTTTCATCATGAAGTTAAAGGTCCACGAAAACGAAAAAGTTAAAGTTCCTTTTAAAAAAAGGACGGTTAAAGTAATCTGGCTCGACCGCATTGATCTGATTTTTAAAGATAATTTTTCTTCAGTGACTTGACACGGTTCTTCGGATTCAAAGTTTAACTCTTTCTTTAGTCCCTTATATTGATAGTTCTTTTGTAGTCGGCTTTTCTTTTTCATCTTGGGTGGCCGGTCCTCTCGCTTGTTTGAGTTAGGACCAACGCACTTTGCTTGTACTTTTATTTTTCGTCTTTGAGTTTTGAATAAAAGGTACCGCTTGCTTATAAAAAAAAAAAAAAGTGATGCATCAACATTTTTATAATAAAAAAATTTAAAATCTCAAATGAATTTTATCTATTTGTTAAAAATTAATTTTTTTTTTGAGGAATGTTAAAAATTAAAAATTAAAATTTTATGTACTAATTTGTGCAAATTCCCGTAAAAAAAAAAAAGTGTGCAAAGTTTATTATAAATTAATTAAAAAATTCATGTATCAAAAGGGGGTGTGCCTCTTTAAAAGTTTCATGATTTATAATTAACTCTCAATACATTCACTTGCACAGCATGATAAACAACTTTTGATACATTCCATAACTTACATTTTCTTTTTCTTTTTTTGCATAAATAATTACAAAATTTGAATTTGACTAAATGCAAAATTTGCTCCTGGTCATTCCCTATATATACCATTGTACCATTAGACAGTATTTTTTACAAGAAAATAAAAAATGAATTTGCAGTTGGAGAAAAAAGTCGCCTTGCTGATGTTTTTGGTATTTGTATTGTCGGAATTGTCAGGAACTGCATTGTCAATTACAATCGACAATATATTCCAACATCATAGAGTATACGCAAGTGTTACAAATCAAATGAGTAATGGTGCAACATTCACCGTTCATTGTCAATCGAAAGACAATGATCTCGAGACGCATGAAGTTCATAATGGATCGCCATATGAGTTCAATTTTCGACCTAATTATTGGGGAACAACACTCTTCTTCTGTTCAGTGACATCGAAGTTTGGTTCGATACATTTTGACCTCTACGATCAAAGAAGAGATGAGGCAAAGAGGTGCCCAATTGACTGCGAATGGGATGTATATGATAATAGTCTGTTTGGCTGGAACCAGGATAAGAACGCGAAGGATATATCTTACTCATGGGAAAAGTGAACATTGTCATGTGTATCTCTATCAATAATTATAATTGGGAATTTTGTATTTTGATTCACCCATATATTATTATGAAGTAAATAAATGGTGATTTTGTTTTTCTTCTTATTTATTTATTTATTTGTCTTTTGAGTGGATTGTTTGTTCTGGTTAGATTGCAATTGAGGTGATAATTTAAATTTTGGATGGGGTTAGGCCGGGTTTAGAATTTGTATCTAAACTATGTGAGTTTGTTTGACTGAATATGTAATTTCTTAAGATACATTTGACTCGAAATCTACTAAAAAAATAGTTGTTCCCAAGTGACACAAACCCACAAAATTTACGATAAGTTTTGGATCCAACCCAATAAATGAAGTATCGATGCTCTATTAATGTTTAACAACGGTGGACAACCGCAAACAATAAAAGTCAGATTGGCCCACACCCAAGCAGTGTCCGTGTCATTTTAAAGTGACATGACATGATGTACATAAGCAAGAAGGATGGTTACAATGTCTCATCGCCATCTTTTAATCAGAATTTTTACTATTGCAAGTGAGCTTGACTTATTTGTTTAAAATTAAAAATTACTTCACTAACTTGACTAATTTTTTTTCACATTTAATAATAGTTTGTCGTGTGTCTAAAATAAAAGTTTCCCTTTAGAAGTTTCATGATTATATATCATTTACTCTTGATATATTTGTCTTCTAAAAAACTCTCAATACATTCACATATACAATTTGAGTGACGGTTCATCTTTAACTGTTCATTTTCAATCAAAAGACGATGATTTTGGGATACATGAAGTGTTAAATAAAACATTTTACGACTTTACTTTCCGACCTAGTTTTTTTTGAGTTACCCTCTTCTTATGCAGAGTGAGGACTTGAAAGTTTGGTTCGCTACATTTCGACAGCTACGTTCAAGGGAGAGATCAATGGTTAAGGTGTGTAGCTCAATGTAGATGAGATGAAAAGTGATAATGGTTTGTTGGGCTGGAATGCTGCCAATGGACGCCCAGATATATCTTACGCATGGCAAAAGTTTTATCTCAAAAAATATTTGTATCCTTGAAATGATATACTCTCTCCGTCCCAAAATGAGTGTCTTGTTTGTTTTACATTTTTGTCCCACAATGAGTGTCTTGTTTCCTTTTCTAGTAAGTTAGTTATGCCTGAATTGTCAATTACAC
>JAYMTA010004432.1:0-12640 GCA_036897625.1 Pelargonium cotyledonis | reverse complement strand
GAAATTGAGGAGACTGGGTTATATGTAGTTGGAGTAGAGGGTAGGAGGCTTAGGCCTTGTTCGGGAAGCACAACACAACTCTTGTAGCTTCCTTTTGCATGTGCCACATAGGACATAGAGGAGAATTATACTGTTAAAATTGTTTGGCTAATTTATCACTCAACAGACCTTTTGTGCCAAAACTCCTGCAGAACTTCTGTGGAAACCCAAATTTGACAGGAGCAAGAAGCTTACTGCAGAAACAAAAGGAAGAAAGAGAGATAATTGAACTCCCATTTTGCCCTTACTGTTGACATGTGAAATGACATACACATGCCCCTCAGTAAAATAAATGACCAAACAAAATCATCTCAAGTCTCAACAACCAAAATCAATATTGTTAATGCTCAGAGATTTGTGAGAGAGTGAATGATATATTGTACTGAAACATTCTGTTAAATATATACATGTACAAGGAGCAATATCTTCACCAGATATAGAACTTGAATTCAAAAAAATAAAATAAAGTTATGAACCATTCAAAAGAGAATATCAGTTTGGTAAATCTGAATATTCGCTAATAAATACTAGTCAATTTTACAGCAATTCTTCTTCAATACTCTTCATTAACCGAGCCTCTTTACAGCCAAATCACCATTAATCCATTGATGTAATCCATCTTCTATATTGATGAGGATATAAACTCCCACCCAAAATTGAAAAATTAGAATAGCAGTGGATAGCCAGAGGAAAACATCATAGTGCTTTGTTGTTCTTTTTAAGCTGTTGCAGGATATTCACAGGTACAATATCATTTTTAGTATTCCAAATATACGTTTAGATGAATGGTTTTTGATATTTTCTTGTTGATTTGTGTATTTTATGCTGAAAATATGATTGTCGAGTTTGAATATTGCATAGAAAAGTTTTTAGTTTAGTTTAATTATCGACCAAAAATAACACATGGTCACCTACATGAGAAAATTGGATGGTCGACCACATAGAGTACCCACAAAAATTCATGGTCGACTATATGAAAGAGTTGTCGACCATTTATGTACCACAAAGAATATATGGTCGACTATACGAGAAATTTGGATGGTCGACCACAGTTTAGTCGTTATAAAATGATGGTCAACCATTGTTTCTTTAAATTCATTTGTGTGCATTGTTATCATGTTTTGATATTTGATTTTAGTGAAAATTAATCATTTTAGATAGAGGAAGATAACTGTAATGCTGCTTATTATCCACAAATGGAGAATCAAAATACAATTTCTAGTCAAATGCCATCTTGGATTCAAATGCCTTCCTCCAATTATAGTACCTCACCAGGTTTGATGAACTCACAATAGTGTCCACAACAATATATACCTCGTCCTGGTTTTGAGGATTCTCCATTGGGTTTACAGTTCATGCAACAGAATTGTCCGGTTAATGTCACTGCTACTAGGAAAATGAAAACAAAGCTGACTGCAACTCAAGATGAAAATGTAATAGAAGATCTAACATCGAAGAAGTTTGTATGGACAGATATATCTGTTAAACAATTCATCAAGGCTTGCAAAGAAGAAATATTTGCTGGTAATAGACCTGGATCTTATTTTAATAAAGTTGGATAGAATAATCTCATAAAGAAAATGTCGGAGGTGACAAGTTTTAATTTTAGTCAAAAACAAATAAAGAACAAGTGGGATGGCATGAAAAGAGAATGGAATACATATTGCGGACTTATGTATGGTGAATCAGGTATTGGATACGATTTCGATAACCATGCAATAAAAGCTAATGATGCATGGTGGAATAAGAAGATACAGGTAGATGTACTTAGAAGTCATACCTTACTTTGTTATACTTATAAATTTTATGGTAAATTATAATATGCTTGCAATATTTTGTAGTTAAAACCTCAACTTGGGAAGTTTAGGGGAAAGAATCTGGATATTTATGAGCTATACTATACAGAGTTGTTTCGTGATGTTGTGGCATCCGGTGATGTTTCGTTCAACCCAAATAAAGATGTCGCATATGAAACACATAATGTTGGCAATGAAGCAATTGATATTGAGGGTAGTGGTGATTCTGATGACTCTATTGAAGTTGAGGTTGAAGCCGTAAATGAAGAAAATGAAGACGAGCAAACTGCCAAAAGTAGTTCAGGTGTGAAGTTTCCAAAGCTATCAGTTGGTCAGAAATCGATGAAAAAGTCGTGTCCAAAATCTAAAACACATGTTCGTGTCCCTCCAATGAAAGATACACTACATCAATTTTTAGGAGTTGTAACTAACATGGCTTCTGATTCCAGTGTTAGTACAAAAGATGTGTCATCCATTCATGATGTTTTACAGATTCTTCGAGATACTCCGGGAGTTGTCATTGGGTCTAATTTGTGGAATGAAGCTACAACTCTTTTCATGAAGAAGGAATACCGTGAGAACAATAAAGAACGAGTTTCATGGTTGAAATTTGCCATTCGAACTTATCATACTCGTCTTGGAAACATTCCTTCGAAGTTGTGAAGAAATATAAATTCCTAACTACTTATGGACTGTGTGCACAATCTTTTGTTCTTCATGTTTGAGAAGTTTTTGAAATGTTTCATATTATTGTATACTATATGCACTCTGCTATGTTGGTTCTAGATAGATCTATCTACTTATAGAATATGTATTTCTTTGTTTGGATAATGCATATCAATAGTTGTGTGTTTTTTAAACCTGAGCATGAAAATAACTATGATAAGCAGTACATCATTCATGGCATAACATTCATGTTTTGTGTTGTATTATCATGCATATGGATATCGATGAGCTTTTATTCAGGAACATTACAAGAACACTTGAGGCTAACAATATAATGTTTGATGATGACTACACAAAAGAAGTGACAGAAGAAAAGACAATGAAGGAAAAAAAGAAATACATGTTAAAAATTTGCAGCGTTGCTGCAATGGGATTCATAGAACATTACCAGAGTCATTGCGTGAAAAATATATTGCACTTGTCCGTTCGTAATGGCCACAAATTTATCATGGAATTACTAGAAAGTCCAAGCACTCGTTGTTACCAAGATTTGCGAGTACATAAAGAGGTGTTTTTAAATTTGTGCAACGATTTGAGCAATCAATATGGACTTAAAGCTTCAAGATGGGTAACTATTCATGAATCAATTGCTGTATTTCTAATGACCATTGGCCATAATGTTGACAATAGACTTTTGCAGTCTATTTTCAACCACTCAGGTGATACAATTTCATATCATTTTCATAAAGTGTTGCGTGCGGTTATAAAAATGTCCCGTGATATTATTAAGCCTGATAAGGACTACAATTCTATAGTGCATTCGAAATTAAAACAGCATGCTCGTCACTACCTAATATTCAAGGTATATGTAACTCTTGTTTGCAAATATATATAAACTAATAGATTGAAGGTTATAATATGTAACTCTGATTTTAATTTTGCTATATGTACATTGGTAGGATTGTATTGGAGCTATTGATGGAACTTATGTGAAGGTAACTGTAGGATCGGAAGTGGAGCAAAATTTAGAGGTCGAAAAGGAAAATGTACTCAAAATATTTTAGCCGTATGTGACTTTAATATGTGTTTCACATTTGTTTGGGCGGGATGGGAAGGTTCAGCACATGATGCTAAAATATTTTCCAATGCTCTATCGGACCCTGAACTTCAATTCCCGCATCCAAAAGGAGGTAAGGAAAATTTTCTTTGTTACATGACATGCAACTTTTTTATGATTAACATTAAAAATGACATTATTTGCAGATAAATATTATGTTTTGGGTGTTGGATATTCTAATACAAAAGGGTACTTGACACCGAACACAGGAGAGAACATAAGATATCATATCCCGGACTTCCGACGAGGTAAATCACGTGCAGTAAGAGAGCCACAAGGGTTAAAAGAAAAATTTAACTATTTGCACTCATCCATTCATAATATCATTGAGAGAACTTTCGGAGTTTGGAAGGCGAGATTTGCAATTTTACAAGACATGCACAAAGGGTTTACATACGATCATCAAGTCAAAATCATAGTTGCAAGTATGACTGTTCACAATTACGTTAGAAAACAAAATAATAGTGATAGTGCATTTTCAGTTGCTGAGCAAGAAAGTTATAACCCATTAGAGGAGTTATCAACACTAAATTCTGATCTTGAGGCTGAAACAACACAAAATGTTAGTGATATCCATGGAAAGTCGAAAGTCGACAACGAATTTATGGGTCGATTTCGAGATTCTCTTACGGTTATGATAGATTCTATGTGAAGGGGGAAACTATTAGTTGATATGTATTAAGTGACTACTTACAAGTTCATGATATTGTTTGCATTAGCTGTTTATGATACTGTAATGGGAGTGCAAGCTGTTTTGTGTTATTTGCCTGTAATATTTTCAACACTTTTTACTGAAGTTCAACACCTATTTTTGTTTGACGAGAAGCAAAACTAACATTTTAGTGGAAGCTAATGATCAAAAAACCAAAACAAATATACATTCACAATCAAATATACATCCATCACCTGTTCTTGTATTAAGAGAACCAAAACTAACATCATAATGGAACCAATGATTCAAAAGCCAAAATAAATATACATTCATTTACCAAATATACATTCAGCACCTGTTTTTCTTAACAGTACACAACCATAATCCAAAAACCAAAACAAAAACATTACTCCATCACCATTATACATCCTAATATTTCCTTTAACAAAAACAAAAGCATAACAGTAACTCTAAAATCATCACAATTCTTAGTTCTTGTCCAATGCTTCCTTCAACATTTGTTCAATCTTTTTAAATTCTTCATTCATCATTATAGACAATTTTTTCTCCATTTTCTTGAAACCCTTGTCAATTTTTTGATGCATCCTCTTATCATGTAGCTTCAAATCTTTAGCTGTAACATTTCTATTCTCACCAAAAAAAGAGTTTGGAAAACGTACAGGAAAGCTGACAGTTTCACTATCTTCTTCATCAGACATTTGACTAGCCACTTCATGTTCCGCAATTGCTCTTTCATGAAGTTCAGTATTTGAGATTGGTTCTAATGGAAGCTGCACACTATCAATAACAGTCTCATCACTAACAAGTGGATCACATAAATTCATGGGCCAAGTTCCACCTTTAAGCAGAGGAAATGTATCCAAAGCAACTGGAGGCTTGTTTTTTGTAACCCATTTACCATCAATGGAAGCAATATTCATAAAACTCAATCTCGTTATATTTATCACATTCTCAATGTCACTAACCTTCATCTTCTTCTGACCATTAAATTGAATCAAATTTTGAGTGAGAATTCGTGTAATAATCATTCCAAAAGACAATGCCTTCTTTCGTGGACTATGAGCGATACTTCTCATTGAATGAAAAATGAGATAAGGATGTCAATTTTCTTCTTCTTTAAAATGTGCCAAATAATGCAAGCATCTTTGCAAGAAATTCTCTTTCACAACCAGACCTAGGTACCAAACACTCCACTACAATTTTGTGTAGGATTCTAATATAGGGATTCAAAGAACTTACTTTGGCATCACAAGCAAAAGTTGGGAAACAATTATCATAACGCCACTCACCAATCTCATCAGTTACTTTCATATTGCAAAATCGAGCATGCAAATGCTCTTCACCTTCAACCGGGTCATTAAACCCCAAAGCATCCCTAATAACTGTTTCATATAAGTAAATTTTCATTCCTTTAACGAAAGTAGAGATTCGAATCCAATTAGCAGTGTTTTCTTCTTCCCATTTATTATAAAAATATTTCACTAAGTCAACATACACTACTTTCTTCATTGCACAATATCGTTCTAGCCCTACATCTTTTAACCATTTCAAAACAGGCATTGAATTTAAATCATCGAAATCCACATATGTACCTTGCACCACTGAACGATATGAAGTTGTACTCTTGAATTTGGTCTTTTGCTCCTCAGTATTGAACAATTTGAGTGTAGTTGGCATCATCACTTTCACCTTCTTTGGTTTTTCTTTGCTGCTTTCGGAACCAACAATTGATTTGCCCTTCATATTTCAATTCACCAAACCAGCTGCAGAACTTCGAGTGGCAACCATGATTAACTGTTGCTAATCAAGAAGAAACCAAGTGAGAGAGAGAGATTAGGGTTTTGTGCTGAATAAAATTTAGAACATAACAGATGGGGTGAGGATATGATTCACGAAAGTATGTACATCACTATTTCAATTCTTTAATTTTGGGCTAATTAAGATGTGGGCTTGTAGTTTAATTCTTGTTGGACTAACTTTTTTCAAAGTCAAATTTGTGGCCTAGTTGTTTTTTAATTAATTATTATTTCAGAAACATTAGATAGGGTATTTTGGTCTATCCAACGTCTCAAAATACCTTTCACTCTTTTTTTACCAAACAATTATCTCATAAAAATACATTTTCAAACCTCTATTACCATAAATTTTTATCAAACAATATACCAATTGTCTATTAAAACTTACACACATTTTATCTCGTTTTATCTCCTTTTACTCAGTAGACCTTTTAACGCCTGATTTATCAACCAAGCACTTAGGAGGCAAGGTAGTTGGTAAATGGAGGGAGAGATGAGGTGGAAAAGTGGGACACATGGCAGGAGCTCATTAGTTGCTGTAGTATATAGAGAATAGGACTTATTTGGCATGGGCCTAAAAAAGAGCTTAAAAGTCATAAAACGAAGAAGGATTGGAAGGTTCTCCAAACAAGCATCAAAGGGAATGAGTGGAGGCCACGTGTCCAGATCTCACTAAGCTTCTCGCGCGTGTGTGGCACACGAGCGCGTGGGGGCGCGTGAGTATGACAATCCTTTTATTTTTCCTTCATTTTTTGGTCATTCCGGATTCGTTTGTGGTCCGCTTTGACTTCTGTTTGAACGGTTGTACTCCTTACATTTTTCTCTTCAATATGAGTATAGTGTTGAGTAGATTTGGAGGAGTTGAATTTTGGACTATTTCGAGAAATTCTAACTAGTTGACCATTTCTTCGTCTGACTAGGCGAGCCACTTGTCGATTTCTCATTGGTAAATTTATATCTAATTTTTTATGGCGAATCAATTGCCCCCCACTCCGAGTGATTTTGATTTATCAAAATCAGGATGGAGTGAAGTTCATTGAATTGATAAGTTTTTCACCAAGTCTTTTTCCTTCGGCGGCCGTCTCACATTTAGCATTGTGAGCTTCTTGGGATGTGGGGAGTCTTCATTTGTTGTGTCCCTTGTAAGTGGTCTTCCAAGAAGGTCGCAGATGGCCCTTGGGTCTTGCAGTCTTCAATCTTCCAAGCGTGTTCGCCGAGGCCCATTGGGTCTTGTGGTATTCAATCTTCTAAGAGTGTTTGGAGGTCCCTTGGGTCTTGTGGCCTTCGATCTTCCAAAGGGATCTGCGGAGGGCCCTTGGGTCTTCCATATCCATGGGGAGGTTGATTATTTTTTAGTGTATGACCTAGTCTCGGGCAGAGTCTCACTTAAAGAATCCTTAGCAAGGTTTGACAAAGGTTTTGATGAAGCTCGTCAAGGTGAGTTTTGGAGAGCGAGTGATTTTAAACATTTTTGTCACTATCCCAATTTTTAGTTCTTGGTCTCTATGGATGGGTATGTTCACATCGTCATTAGAGGCGACCGAAGCGACTCATTGGGGCAAGGAGGAGAATGGTCATGTAAAGTGCGGATGTGGACGTTGGGACCGCGGAACGCGGATGCGAGATCACATAAATCGGATGCTAGGAGCGCGGAATGCGGACTCTCAGAGTGCGGAACGCGGACACAGGGGAGCACGGAACACGAACGCAGGGAATGCGTAACGCAAATGTGGGGAGCGTGAATGTGGAACATTTTCTCTTAGTTGGGCATTCTTGTCATTGTTCACTTAGAACTTGTTTTGAAAAGTTTGGAATTTTTTTTTTTGGTTTTCCAACACTTAGTGAGATTTTGGATTTTTTGGCTTGAGATTTGGTTCTCTCTTGAAAAGGGGCAAGGCCCTAGGAGGCATGGCTTCCTAACTTTATAGAGACAAGGCTCCGGGAGGCATGGCTTCCTAACTTTATGGAGAAAAGGCTTCGGGAGGCATGGCTCCCTAAGTTGTAGTAGGCTAGCCTCTCCAACTAGCAAGGGTGGGTTCCCCCACCTAGTCTTTGAACAATGCCTCTCCACTGCATGCTCTCTCATTCATAGATGAGCATAGAGCCAACCTACCCCTCTCCAAGAAGTGGTTTCTTGGCCTATATGATGTGTGGTGAGGGCGCGTTCCCTCACCAAGTTTATGAACTATACCCCCCAATGTATGTTATCTTATTTGCAGATGAGTGTAGAACCAACCTACTCCCTTTGTTGAGAGATTACTTGGTCTCTACAATAAATGGTAAGGGTGGGTTCCCTCACCAAAACCTGGGGCGATGTCCCTTCAAGGCATTCCCCCTCATCCGTAGATAAGCATAGAACCGATCTACTCCCCTCTAAGGAGATTACTCGGCCTCTATTAGGTGTGGTGAGGGTGGGTTCCCTCACCAAGTTTATGAACGATACCCCTCCAAGGTATGTTTTTTTATCCGCAAATGAATGTAGAACCAACCTACTCCCTTTGTTGGGAGATTACTTAGTCCCTACAATGTATGGTGAGGGTAGGTTCCCTCACCAAGTCCTTGAGGGATGCCCATTCATGGCATGCCCCCTTATCCGCAGGTGAGCGTAGAACCGACCTACTCCCCTCCAATGAGATTACTTGGCCTCTACGAGGTATGGTGAGGGCGGGTTCTCTCACCAAGTTTATGAACGATACCCTTCTAAGGTATGTTCTCTCATCCGTAGATGAACGTAGGACCAACCTACTGTTGAGAGATTACTTGGTCTCTACAATATATGGTGAAGGCGGGTTCCCTCACCAAGTCCTAGAGCGATGCCCCTTCAAGGCATGCCCGCTCCTCCGTAGACGAGCATAGAACCGACATACTGCCCTCCAAGGAGATTAATCAGCCTCTACGAGGATTTAGTTTTTGCCCGCGTTGGCAAGTGAGCGAGAACTGGTGGAGACGAGGCTCCATGAATTGGTGGAGATAAGGCTTCATGAATTGGTGGAAGCAAAACTCCATGACTTGGTGGAAAAAAAGTATGCCTACTAGTGAAAGTCATGACTACTATGGGCAACATCTTCTCTTTTCTAGCTGGAGTAAAGGCTTTTGTGGAGGTGAGCCTCCATTGCTTGTGGGAGGCAAGGACATTTGCCTTTTCAGGTTAAGTCCAGTTAGGACCAGCCTTTTTCAAGGTGGTTTCGTCCCTTTTAAGAATGATGATACTAGGCAAAGACGTTCACCTTTCTAGGCTACATCTCGCATGAGCCAACTTTTTTTCAAGGCGACTTAATCCTTTTTCAAGACTATGACGCTTGGCATAGACGCCCACCTTCTTCAGGCTACGTCCTGCTTGTGCCATCCTTTCTTCAAGGTGGCTTGATCTTTTTTCAGGATCGTGACATTGGACGCAAACGCTCACCTTCTTTAGGGTACGTCTCGCATGGGCTAACCTTTCTTCAAGGTGGCCTGATCCTTTTTTAGGACTGTGACGCTTGGCGTAGACGCCCACATTCTCAAGCTACGTCCCGCTTGTGCCATCCTTTCTTTAAGGTGGCTTGATCCTTTTTCAGGATCGTGACATTGGACGCAGACGCTCACCTTCTTTAGGCTACGTCTCACATGGGCTAACCTTTCTTTAAGGTGGCCTGATCCTTTTTTAGGACTGTGACGCTTGGCGTAGATGCCCACCTTCTTCACGCTACGTCCCGCTTGTGCCATCATTTCTTCAAGGTGGCTTGATTCTTTTTAGGATTGTGACATTGGACGCAGACGCTCACCTTCTTCAGGCTACGTCTCGCATGGGCTAACCTTTTTTCAAGGTGGTCTGATCCTTTTTTAGGACTGTGACGTTAAGCGCAGACGCTCGCCTTCTTCAGGCTACGTCTCACATGAGCCAACTTTTTTTCAAGGTGGCTTGATCCTTTTTTCATGTGAATCTATTTCTCTTGTACATAAGACTTAGAAAATCTTCTTTCATTACTTCTTAAAAAGGGTTACAAGGGTTAGTCCAACTCCTTTGTGGGACTGAACACTTTCATATGATAACTTTTATATTACTGAGGTTCCTAGCACGCTATAGGTTACTCCGAACTCCTTCCAGCTGCCTTGAAGTTTTCTTCATCCTAGTTGTCTTCTAAGCCCTCTTCCTACCTTTTTGATCATCGCCAACCTTGAAATGAGTTAGCTTTCCTTCTGCGAGTAGGTTCTCAATCATAATCTTGAGGTTGAAACAATCCTCAATGTCATGTCTCATGCACTGGTGGTAAAAACAATATTTCTCCACATCTCTTCCTCTTCTCTCTCCTTCTGGCACAACTGGTCACTCTACATTCTCTGTTTGTTCGATGTAATTGAAAACTTCTTCATAGTTGGCCGTTAGAGGGGTGAACCTGACTCTAGAGGAGTCTTGATTTTGAAATTTACTAGCAGGAGTATTTTGGGCTCTATCATCAGATGACCAGTAGGGGATGTAATTCCTTTCATTCTTTCCCTTAGAAGTCTGACCACCTTTGTTGGTGATGGACTTGTTAGCAAGCTCCCACATTTCATCAGCATGGATATGGTTGTAAGCTAGTTCCTACATATTTTCCTATGACTTAAGCTTGTGGGTGGCGATGGCAGTGATAAGTTCTTTGGAGGCTAGAACGGTTTTGAATGCCATGCACACGGTCTCATTAGCAACCAATCTACACTCGTAGATAGCCCTCTTGAACCTTTCCACATATGACTTTAGAGTATCCCTTTCATTTTGCATGATTTGGATAAGTTGAGTCTGGTACATCTTGATATCGCCGGCAGTCTTGAAGTGGGTTAGAAACAAACTTTTCAATCATTCCCAATTCTCTATGCAACCATCTGGAAGATTACTATACCAATCTTGTGCATGCAAATAGCTTGCATCGGGTGGCTTCATCATTGGTCACCATTTGCATATGAAGTTCAAAGACTACTCCAAGTTCTTCTGCAGAGGTAGTCCCATCATAGGTCAAGGTGGGGATCTTGAGGAATGGTATGGCTAAAGTGTTTCTCACTGCTATGCTGAGGGGGTTTGAAAGTCCCTTGACTCCAGCTCTTTCATTTTCTGCAGCCTTTAACTTTTCATTCATCTTTCTCATTTTTTCTAGGGTATATGTTATTGAGGGATTAGCAACGTCTCCTTCCAAAGGGCTTATCACATTGAGTACAATCGGTCCTCCAACATTGGGTGTTTGGAAACTCAGGCGTCGGGGGACGAGTGGGACTTGTGGAGTTCCTGTTGGCCCTGGGGGGTTCATGGCCCCTAGAGCAGCCTGAGCAGCAGCTGGGTTGTAAGTGTTCATCAAGAAAGTGTGGAAGGCAGTTTGCATGGCCTCTGGTTTCATAGGAGTTAGTGGAGGAGGAGAAGCTGGGATGCCTCCTACACCTTGGGCCTTTAGATTTTGGGGAAGGTGAGTCGGGATGCCCCCTACAGCTAGGCGGGCTTGTCTCTCCTCTTCCCTCATTGCCCTTCTGTTAGTGCTTTGTATTGAGTCTTCAATAGTCAGATTATCCCGAGGGCATGACGGGGTCCGTGACTGGCCTTGGGCCCCAGACTCACGTTGGTCTTCCTCCACATTCCTCCCAAGGTAACGGGAGAGGTGGTCGCGGAGGTCCCTATTTCTAGGTCCCCCACCTTGGCTAAGCCTATTGAACACAGATGCTCGAGGCTGGGTGTTTGTTGAAGCTGCTCTTTGCTTAGAGCTTCCTGCCCCCAAGTGGCAAATCATCACGGGGGCTAACATGTTTGGTTCTAAAGCTATGGGTCTGTTAGACCCTTCCCCTCTAGAAGGGTTTGGGATTGACAAGGTTTGCCCTCCACCCTGAGCTGTAGCAACATTAGTAGCAGAGGGAGCAGTGATTGGTGGAACAATGGGCAGCAGTGTTGATAGAAAGGCTTTTCCATTGGCTGCCAAGTAGGTGCCCATCATTGCTCCCATAAAATGAGTGGACATGGCACTGACCATCTCAAGGGTCATAGGGGTCATCATTGGAGTTGTCGGCTGCTGGGGGATGATCGGGGCTTGGGAGGTACTAGCGGCACTTGTCAGATCATTGGCCTTCTTTTTCTCTAACTCTTGTCTAAGGTCCCCTTGGTGGGCAGAAGCAGAAAAGAAGTCTGCTATGATGGTCATACTTCACCTAGAGTGGCGACTCTCTCTGCTTCTGTGGGAGGTAGTAGCCTTCTGCTGGTTAGGGGTGGTAGTACCCTTCCCATGTCTCTTCTCTCTATGCATTGTCATTTTTAGCGGTAGGATGAACGTGGGCTTTCAACACATTCCCGGAAATGGAACCAATTGATTGAGCTATTTTTTCCAAGTCCAAAATCAAGGTCTCAAAACGGTGTCGTATAGTCTTCTTCTCCAATAGCTAGGGTCAATTCTTCTTCTCCACAATTCAAGGTTTACACGTAGTCAATTTTAGTTCAAGTATAGTCTCAAGTTCTCCTGCTAGAGGTCACTAGGTCCCGAGTCCGGCTGAGGGTCACTATGCTCCAACTCCTGTTGGTGGCCTGCGCAAGTAGCACACCGTTAAGCAGCACCCTGGATGT
>JAYMTA010004431.1:0-12640 GCA_036897625.1 Pelargonium cotyledonis | reverse complement strand
TGTGACTCTGCTGTTGGTCTGTCTTCAAATGAACTTTTGAGTGCCTAAACAATACCGGAATCATGCGTGTGAGTACTATTTGAAAAGCTTGAAAAGTCCTCTACAGATCTTGTGAAGACTTCAACTTCATCCAGAATCATATAGGCTGCGAAATTATCACTTTAACCTCAAGGGGTCGGCCAATACAGCAAGTGCTCTAGCTCGAATTTCTTCACTTTTTCGCATTGAACTCAAACTTATCCAAATCAGCTCCAAAATGACCTAAAGCTTGCAAAAACTAACAAAACTACACAAAAATATTAAATCTAACGAAGTAGGGCAAAAACAAATAAAATAAGCATAATTAAGGCGAATCAAAACTTAAATGTAGGGATAAATGCACTAAATAGTATTCAAATATTCTGATTCAACAATTAACTAGTCATATAGTTCATCATTGGTGATTTACTGAAAATGTTCAATGTCTAATGAGCCCGGTAATGAAAAATCTCCATGTTATCTTAATTTATATAGTTGTCTGCTACCTGTTTTGAATAAAACTGTAGCGCCATAGTCATTTTATATTTTATTTTTATAAGCAAACAGTACCTTTTATTAAAGATCCCGTAGGAAAATAAAAGTACATAACGAAGGGCGCCAGTCCTAACATAAGCAAGAGCTTGGACCGGTCACCCAAGAAGAGAAATTAAAATCAATGACAAAAGACTTATCAATACAAGAAATCAAATGAAAAGCCAAACTCTGAATCCGAAGAACAGTCACACCAACTTCTGGGAAATTGCCATTGAAAACCAAATCATTCCTCCCGAGCCACACGAACTAAAGGGTCAGCAAACACAAACAATTCCATAGCTTTAGGCACAACTTGTTACCAGCCAAAAAACAAGTGGGCCAGGAAGAAAGAAGGCCATAACATGAGTTTGGTAGAACAGTGACTCAATCCCACCAAAGAAGAACAGAGGCCCAAACTTTAGAGGCCCAATTGCATGAAATAAGAACATGAGTGCATGTTTCTCTCTCTGAATCACAAAAACTGCAGTTGCAGTTCGCTGAGTTGCCCAGAATTTTGCGCGAGGCCAAAAAATCACGACATGGAATGCTGTCTAGCATAGCTAACCACGCAAAACTCTGGATCTTTGGAGGAACAAACGCTTGCCGCACAACTTTCGAACAAGCAAAGTTGAAATGAGGGGCCAAGTTGTAAAGAATATCGAATGCTTTGGAGGTGGTGAAGATACCAGATCGTCCATGCTTCCATATCGTGCGATCCGGCATGGAAGGAACCAACAACACCCCCTCTACCTCGTGTTGAAGATCCGCCAGCATTGCCGCCTCCCAACAACGCAGACTCCGCCGGAACAGTGACCTATCTCCTGCCTGAACACGGTACAGCAAGTCTGAAACCGATCCAGATTGAAGCCTGCAAATAATGAACAGCCTTCTGAACTTTGTCTTGAAATTGATCTCCGACCTCCAGCAATCTGACCTAAACCGGCATCGAGCTCCATTGCCCAGAACCCACCGAACACTTGAAACCCCAACCAAATCAAGAAAACCCGGCAGTTGACGAAGCTCGAGAATATGTTTCATAACCGGTGAAGGCTGCCTAGCACACAGCTCCTCGAGAGACCAAGCGTCTTCATTCCACCCGTATTTAGCACAAAGAACGGACTTCCAAAGAGAATTCGATTGAGCAGTGAATCACCACCACCATTTTGCTAGCAAACTTATATTTGCAAGACACAGCTGTCTGATCCCGAGGCCTCCATGCAGCCGCTTTTCATAAACTCGCTGCCAATTAACTTTATTAAACCCTCGCTTCAAGATAGAACCCGACCATAAAAATCGTCGCTCGATAGACTCAAGCTCGTGCAGAACCTTAAATGGTGCTTGAAAAAGCGACATAGAAAAGTGGTAAAGAAGTCAGCGCTGATCGAAATAAAGTAATACGCCCACCAAGTGAAATATATTTTGCTTGCCATAGCGACAGCCTTTTACTTATTTATCGATTATACCCGACCATGTGCTGACTAGCCTTGGATTACATCCGACCTTGAAACCCAAATAAGTGAATGGAAGCGTGACTGTTTGACAATCAAAAATATCAGGCAACCGAGCAATCCGGTCATCCGGCAATGCTAGACCAATTATTCTTGATTTTGAGAAATTGATTTTTAACCCGGAAGCGAGTTCAAACCCGCGGAGCAGCCCCTTGAGGTTAACCAAAGAAGAATTTGAGTCCGGAACACTTAAAAAAAGAATAGTGTCGTCAGCGAATTGAAGATGTGACTTAGAGGTATTCCCTACCCGAATGCCTGATCAGCGAATTGAAGATGTGACTTAGAGGTATTCCCTACCCGAATGCCTGAGAAGAGTCCTTGAGCTTCCAAACGCGCGAGTAAAAGGTATAAAGCTTCAGCCACGATGATAAAAAGGTAAGGAGAGAGTGGACAACCTGGTTTCACTCCTCTAGATATCTCAAAATCCTCAGTAGGTGAGCCATTGATGAAAACTGAGATATAAGAAACAAGACAAATGCGGACCCAGAATCTAAATTTACGACCAAAACCCATTGAGTCTAGGCAAAAATCAATGTACTCCCAATTTAACCTGTCGAAAGCTTGCTGAAAATCGAGTTTAAGGATGACTGAAGGTACCTTTTGTTTTCGAGCCAAATGAATAACTTCCCCTGCAATAAACACATTGTCTAGCAATTGCCTATCTTTGACGAAAGCGCTCTGTGAATCGCTAATAAGCTCCCCAATATATGGCCTAACCCGATTAACCAGAATTTTAGTGATTATCTTATATGGAGCAGATACCAAGCTAATTGGACGGAAATCATTGAAACCTTTAGGAGTCGATACTTTTGGAATGAGAGCAAGGAAAGCCGAACTGAAGCTTTTACCCAATTGCCCGGAGTCAAAGAATTGTTGAACAAAAGACAACACATCCGCCTGAATAATCTCCCAACAAGTATGATAAAAAAAAATAGATTGAACCCGTCAGGACAGGGTGCACGCGAGCCATCGAACCCAAAAATAACTGATTTTAATTCGTCAAGTGTTACGGGCCGTTCAAGGTGGTCACGAGCAGCAGGAGAAAGCCTTTTAAAATCAAGACCATCAAAAATCACACGGTCCGTGTCTGAGTTTGATAACCGGTTCTGAAAATAAGTCCGAGCCAAAGCTTTTACTTGCACCGGATCCGAAACTCAAACATCATTCGAATAAACACCTGATGTGGAATTGGAGGCTTTGCGAAATGATGCAAAGTTGTTAAAATATTTCCTTGTTCACCTTCTCATGTTGCTTCTCACTAACTTTCTTCCTTTTCGCACTGATTGTCTTGTTGAACTATACCATGTTTTTGTTACGACAGCAAGGTACGAGCAAGAGACTATGTTATTTACCTTATTTTCTTTGTTCTAGTACCAACCCACTCTTAACAAGTTTTTAGCGAGGGGCAGAAGCTCGTGCCACATTCCAAAAACTACTGTAATTTTCTCTTCTCTTAAGTATCACTATCTCCATCCCATTTTAAGTGTTCACTCTTCTTTTTTATAATCAGATTATGCTTGAATTTCATTAGCATTCTTTAAAGTAATTAGTCACAACAACTTTAGTTTGTGACATTGATTTTAGCTTTACCATGAGTGCACACCTTATATTTTGCTTCTAGTTTGGGCTTATAAAAAAATGTAATGAAGACTTACACAATCATTTTTTGACAAAAGATATTTAAGAGATTTCCGTAGGATGATGGTTGATGATACAACAAGTTCTTAGACACAGTCATAAATACGTGGTGGAAGACTTTCACAGTACAACTATTGGTTGTATATTATTTATATTGTCATTTTGTACGTGGTGTTTATGTGTTTTTTAGTTTAATAACTTTTTTTACCCGTTTGAATGATAGATGAGGAGAGGCACATTGGGACCGTGTGAAGTATTCGAAAAATGTTATGCGGAAGGTATTTGAGAAAAAGTTAATGGAGTGGTACTATGATAGCATGAACAAGCTTCGCAGCCCGAAAAATACTAAAAAGATGCCCGACTAGATCACAACATCCTACTGTTTAGTTTCTGTAACTATTATGGGATTTTCTAGTAGTGGTATTTCAAGCACAAATATTACGTTTGGTTAAAAGAACACTTCTGTCATGTTATAAAATACCATCATGTATTATGTACATGTTATTAGTTAATAACAATTTTATTGCAACTCCTGAAAAATTAAATAACATAGTCTTATAATTGCTCAATTTGAAAAATGAGTTTAGGTGTCATCATATTAACTATTCTCACCAACTTTAATATAGTATAGTATAAATTAAAAACGGTGATATCTTATTAGACATATAATGTGATTTCATTATTAGACATGTAATGGACTATACCCAAATATAGTATTTATAATGCGATGCAAATATTAGACATGTAATAAGATGTCATTATTAGACATGTAATGGACTACACCAAGATCTAGTATTTATAATGAGATACAAATATTAGACATGTACTGGACTATACCCAAGCATAATATTAAGATTTTTTTGTAGATACTCACCATATAACTAATTATAACAAGCAAACAAAGTGAAAAATTTTTTTAACCATCTACAAGAAAAATTAGTAATACTAAAGTGTATATGGTTTCACTATAGTATGAATGTGATATATTATTAGACATGCAATGAGATGCTATTATTAGACATGTAATAAACTATACCTAGATGTAGTATATATAATGAGATGCAAATATTAGACATATAATAGACTATATCAAGCCTAATATTTAGTTTTTTTTTTTTGTAAATAATCACCATATAACTAAGAACAATAAAACAAATTTTTTTAAAAAAAATCAGTCATCTAGAAAAAAAAAAATTAGCAATACCAAAGTGTATATGGTTTTAGTATAGTTATAAAAAATAATTTTTGTAGGATAATGAAATTGAAAACATAAAATTGCTGAATAGTACAAAATACATTAATAATTCATAATCATATAAATAATTTCTCTAGCATAATAAAATTTAAAACATAAAATTGCTAGATAGTAAAAAATACATTAATAAACAAAATTAGCAACATCTATCGTATGCTCCCGAAGCTCTTGCCACCCACAAAAACATAACATACTCAACAGGCTCTCGGATCTCCCGCAACACTCGTCGTATGCTCCTAGCGATGTATGCTCCAATCAACCTCGAGCAATATCAGACAATGAAATTGAAAATTTGAGAAATAAATGTTGAATAGTGATCTATATCATAAACAACATGTTGAAACGTGGCAACAAACTCACAATTCTCACATAATTAAATATGTTACAAGATTGTAACTCAAACTAGTATCTAAACCATAAAATTTCCTTATTAAACATTGAAATTGAAAACCCAAGGAACATAAAACTAGTTTTTAGATTTTTTTTCTACATACTCACCATATAACTAAGAACAGGAAAACAAAATGGAAAACTTTTTCAATCGTCTACAAGAAATAGTATAGATTAAAAACCGTGATATCTTATTATACATGTAATAGGATATTATTATTAGACATGTAATGGACTATACCCAGATCTACTATTCATAATTAGATATAAATATTAGACATGTAGTGGACTATACTCAAGCCTAGTATTTAGATTTTTTTTTTCAGTAGATAATCACCATATAACCTAAGAATAAGAAAAAAAAAGTAGAAAGTTTTTTTTAACTATCTACATATTAAATTAGGAATACTAAAGTGTATATGGTTTCACTATAGTATGGATCAAAAACCGCGATATCTTATTAGACATGTAATGAGATGTCATTATTAGACATGTAATGGACTATACCCAGTTCTAACATTTATAATGAGATGCAAATATTAGACATGTAATAAACTATACCCAAATTAAACCAAGTATTTAGATTTTTTTATAGATATTCACCATATAACTAAAAACAAGAAAACAAAATAGAAAGATTTTTTAACCATCTATAAGGAAAATTAGCAATACTAAAGTGTTTATGGTTTCACTATTGTATGTATTAAAAATCGTGATATCTTATTAGACATGTATGAGATGTCATTATTAGGTATGTGATGAACAATACTCGGATCTAAAATTTATAATGAGATGCAAATATTAGACATGCTCAATTGACTATACCCAAACCTAGTATTTAGATTTTGTGTAGATACTCATCATATAACTAAGAACAAGAAAACAAAGTAGAAAGCTTTTTTAACCATCTACAAGAAAAATTAGCAATACCAAAGTGTATATGATTTCACTATAGTACAGACTAAAAACCGTGACATTTTATTAAATATGTAATGATATATCATTATTAGACATGTAATAGACTACACCAAAATCCAGCATTTATAATGAGTTGCATATATTAGACATATAATAGATTATACCCAAGCATAGTATTTAGATTTTTTATAGATACATACCATTCGACTAAAAATAAGGAAAATAAAATAGAAAGTTTTGTTAACTATCTACAAGAAAAATTAGCAATACCCAAGTGTATATGGTTTCACTATAGTATGGATTAAAACCGTGATATCTTATTAGACATGTATAAGATGTCATTATTAGACATGTAATGAACTATACTCAGATCTAGTATTTATAATAAAATGCAAATATTAGACATGCTCAACTGACTATACACAAGCCTAGTATTTAGATTTTTTTTTTTTTTTTTTTGTAGATAATCAGTATATATCAAAGAATAAGAAAACTTTTTTAATCATCTACAAATACAATTAGCAATACCAAAGTGTAGATGGTTTTACTATAGTTATACAAATAATTTTTGTAGCATAAAGAAATTGAAAACATAAAAATGCTGAATAGAACAAAAGACATTAATAATTCAAAATCATATAAACAATTTTTGTAGCATAATAAAATTAAAAACATAAAAATGCTAGATAGTACAAAATACATTAGCAACATTTGTCGTATGCTCTCGAATCTCTTGTCATCCGCAAAAACTTAACATACTCAACAAGTTCCGGAATCTCCCGCCACATTCGTCGTATGCTCCTAGCAACGTATGTTCAAATCCAACCCGAGCAATATCAGACACTGAAATTGAAAACCTAAGAAATAAATGTTGAATCACAAAAACAAACTCACAATCCTCACGTAAGCAAATATGTTACAAGATTGTAACTCAAACTAGTATCTAAAGCATAAAAGTTCCTTATTATTTAATAAAGTGTACACAACTAGGAGTGGGGATCTCTCAAAATTCACAAACTTTAATATACTATAGTATGAATTTAAAACTTCGATATCTTATTAGTCATTAATGAGATATCTTTATTAGTCATGTAATGGACTATACACAGATCTAATATATATAATTAGATGCAAATATTAGACATTTAATAAACTATCATTGCCTAATATTTTGATTTTTTTTGTAGATACTCACCAATCACCATATAACTAAAAACAAGAAAACAAAGTATAAAGCTTTTTTTAACCATCTACAAGAAAAATTAGCAATGCCAAAGTGTAATTGGTTTCACTATAGTATGAATTAAAAATCATGATATCCTATTAGACATCTATGAGACCTCTAATGTTTCATTATTGTATGAATTAACTATCGTGATATCTTATTTGATCTTACGGGAAATTTTTTTATCTCCAACAGTCGAGAAATAGTAAAAATCTAACTTATTTAAAATTGATGGTAATGATATGTCACTATAAGACATGTAATGGATTATACATAGATCTAGTATTTATAATGATATGCGACTATTAGGCATGTAATGAATTATATCCAAGCCTAATATTTAGATTTTTTTGTAGATACTCACCATGTAACTAAAAACAAAAAAAAACAAAGTTGAAAGCTTTTTTAATCATTCACAAGAAAAATTAGCAACATCAAAGTGTATATAGTTTCACTATAGCACGAATTAAAAACCGTGATATTTTATTGTAACTCCTAGAAAATAAAAAGACAATTTTAGAATTGCTAAAAAAAAAACATGTAATTAAATGGATTTTATTAGACATGGAACGTACTCTACCCAATATGTACTAACAAGCATAATTAAGTTTGAAACTTGGAAAACTAAATGAAACAATAAATATTTTATTCATGGATACAATTTATACAAGAATAAACATCTTTTATCAAATATAACAAGTTTTCCTTTGCTACTTCAGCGAGAATGCTACGTCACCAATCCATGTCAGCAAGATAGCAGCTTTCTATCTTCTATTTGCCACACAAAAAGAGACGGCATTGTTTTATATTTGTTGAAAAAAAATAAAATAATAACCTAATAAGTGAAGGAGCTTAACCTCGCCGCCATTAACGAGTTACTCTAGCTCTGCACTTGTATTAACATTGCTACAAATAGACACAGAGTAAAAACACTAACGAAAAGATGTTTGAAATTAAGTACAACAAATAGCAAAGAAATGAGACTTGCAAGTATCAAAAGTAGAAAGAGATGAATGCAGAAAAGAAATGAGACTTGCAAGTATCAAAGAGAAGAAGGGTAAACATTAATGCCAGAGTTACTAGTGAAAATTTGCTATTCACCAACACCAATTAAATGTCTACACAAATATATTCCCAAATCTGATAAATATTAAATATCCAACACATTTTAACCAACAAGTATGCACCTAGTTATTTAATAGCCACACTAACATATATTAACAAAGCATTAAAGCCTACTAACGGACCAGCAAGCCCAAACTCACATACCTGTTACTTAACTAATTACATTTTACCGCTCAAGGACGAACAGAGCCCATAATCTAACTCATATTATTCTACTCAGTTTAACCCACCATTTAAGTAAGCACCACACGACAACGTAAAGGAAAGGAAACAAATTTGTACCTGGTTTGTGCAGACACCGAAGAGCGTGCAAGAGCAGAGGAGCGTTCGACTGAGGGAAGGGTGACGGGACGCCGACGAAAGCGGCGATGGAAAGTGGAGGCTGGGCTTTGGGATTTTTGTTTTCTGCATTAAGGGGACAAAGAAGATTTGGATTTATCTCAAATCTAATTATAATTGAACCAACTTAATTCGAACTGAACCGGTTGAATTTGAAAAAGAAATGATTGAGTTGGTTTTAATTAAAAACAAAGTGGGCCAAATTAATAATTGAAAGAAAACTGGTCCAACGAAAAACACACACAAAAATACACACGAATTAACAAACAAAAGAAAAATTAAACTCGACTATCATTTGCTAAACACGAGACAAGATTTATTTAAAATGACGCAAAAACGACAACTACACAATAAAAATGAAAATCACACACTGACTAAAAACAACGAACACACATAAAAAAAACAAATAAATGAAAATTTAATCTTGTTTTGTCTTGATTCGATATGATACTGTGACCTGAAAGATCGATTTCATCACTCAAGCAAATTTCTCAAAGTTGGAAATTTCAGATTTCAATCTTGAATTCCTCAAGCAAAGCGTCCACCGAACTAAACAATCAATCCTGGACTCTTAGGTACCTAAGTTACACATAAAAGCTACAACATAAAAAAGGACGAACTATTAGTGTAACAATCATACTTCTCTCATCCCAAAATATGTCTTGCTTTCATTTTGAAACTATTTGCTGATAATTTTGTAACCATCCAGATCGAATGAGTGAGGCTTCTTCATAAGGACCAAACACTGAACAGTCACAATCCAAATTAGGAATAAATTAGTTTGATGACAACTAAAATAATACAGAATTGCGCAAATTAATTAAGATTAAAGCAACTAACATTTGAAATAACCACTTGCCTCTGTTTTCATGAGAGGTGATGTTGTAACCCCAAATATGCAACACACGTTTATCAAGCAAGTCTGAATCATCTCCAAAAATTCAATTTACACAGATTTACAGAGTCTGTCAACACAGATAAATCATCGACCAAACAAGATTCTCTGATGCAAATGACCACAAATTCATGCAAATGAACACAGATTCAAACAACATCTCTCCTTATTTGGAAAGCAGAAAACCAGGTTCTGCAACAACAACAACAAAAACCACCTTTATGGCCACATTCAATCATTTCTCCACCAACCCAGTTCATTTCACAAATCAAACTCAAAAACCCAAAAATCCATTTCAGCAAATACGGATCACGATATTAGAAGCTTGATTCAAGTTCTGTGATTTGTCTACAAGAAATTACATACCTAAACATTGTGTATCCTCTCGTACTTCATTGGATCAATCTGTCTCTAAAAATTAGAAAATGCAGCAGGAAATGGACAGAGAAGAAGAAGAAGAAGAGGTAAATTTGCTTCTTCAGCAGCTACTTAGTCTCAAACTGTTGTTAGTTATGTGTTTTGTAGGTGACTCGACTCGGGAAGAAGCCACCGCCACATGTGCGAGAGTATGGAGAAGACCCTTGACTCGGCCAAAGAGAACACTGATGACAAACTCGGCAACTTCTGGGTCGATGTGGAACCCAAACCTGGCGACACAGCGCGCAAAGAATAGATTGGTGGCAGTGACGGTGGTGAGAGGCAAGCGAGAGTGGTGGAGGAGAGGGTTTGGGGATCTGGTTCTGCTGGGGAATGTTAGATGAATGGTGTATGTAGTGTAGATATATGGTGGGATTTCAACAAACTAAAAATTGTGGCGGTAACTCAAAATTTTGGGTGAATTTTTTTGGAGGCAACTTTTTAATAAGTTTTATTTTTATATTACCAGATTTATATTTTTTAGATTTAAGCAACATAATATAAACACCAACAACTAATAGGATATCTGAAAATATGACGGGAATTGAGCTAATCTCAAACAATTACTCCTTCCGTTTCAAAATGAGTGTCTTGTTACCATTTTTTGCAAAAATTAAGAATTACAAGATAATTTAATATGTTTTTAATATAACCTCCACTTTCTCACCTACGCCCCATGTGCATCAGTGATAAAGGTAATATGAAAAAAATAATAATATAATAACTTAAAAATAGAAACATGACACTCATTTTGGAGCAAAAAAGTTTGACAAACAAAACACTTATTTTGGGACGGAAGGAGTATAAAGTAACAGTCCACGTCGATTTTGTATTAATAAGAACAAAAAGTTAACTCGATTTTGTTTAAATAATAAAGAAAGTTGTCTCGATTTTGTCTGAATAAGAGCGAAAGTTTGCTAAATTTTGTCCGAATAAAAATGTAAGTTGCTTCGATTTTGTCTGAAATAACAACGAAAGTTGCCTCGAATTTGTCTAATAAGAATGGATGTTGCCTCGATTTTGTTTGAATTAGAACAACAATCGATGCATTTTTTGTCCGAATAAAACGAAAGATGCATCGATTTTGTCCGAATAAAAATGAAAGTTGTATCGATTGTGTCCAACTAGCAAACACATTCTATTTTCTTTTATGTGGAAGTTGAATTCAGCTAGCAAACATGTTTAAATGAAAACACGTGCAAGGTCAACAATATAAAATTGTATATGGTTTCACTATAGTATAGATTAAAAAACGTGAAATGTTATTAAACATGTAATTATATGTCATTACTAGACATATAATAGACTATTCCGAGATCTGGTATATCTAATCAAATGCAAATATTAGACATGTAATAGACTATATCCAAGTCTAGCATTTAGATTTTTTGTAAATACTCACCATATACTTGAAGAACTAATCTCATCAACTTTAATATACTATAATATGCTTTTAAAATTGTGATATCTTATTAGACAAGTAATTAGATATCATTGTTAGATATGTAATAGACTATACCTAGATCTAGTATTTATAATGAGATACAAATACTAGACATGTAATGAACTATACATAGATCTAGTATTTATAATGAGATGTAAGTATTTGACATGTAATGAACTATACAATGATCTAGTATTTATATTTTTTTTTTGTGGATACTCACCATGTCATAATATTAGACAACTAATATTTATAATTTTTTTTCATTTTGAACCGTTGAATGTCTTTTATTACTATTTCAGATCATATTTGATAATTTTCACCAACATCTAATCGGGTATATGGTCAAATTGAAACGATTCTAAGTTAATACAATCATATTTTCATAGTCAAATGATTTAAATAAGAAGATCCAAACGAGCCCGGATTGCTCTAAAATTTCATTTGCCCTAATTTATTCACATTTCCTTCAAATCGGCTTGTTAGAATTATTTTTATTAAATCCCAAATAAATTTAGATCTCTCAAAAGTCACTTATAACAACTTAGTTATTAAAGTTTAAACAACTAATAGTGCTCAATTGAGAATCCACATCAACTAGTAATTTTTTTTTTCATTTCAAATAGTTGGATGTCTTTTATGATGGAAATAAATGGGGATTAAACACAAAACCCATAATCAGATTTGAGTCTTAAATTTAGAGAAGACAGGAAGAAACTTAGCTCTTGATGTGCTCCAATCTTTGGCCTTTAATTTCTTCAAGTATCACCCATGAAATCAAGAGAGAGAGAAACGGAAATGGCCGAGAAAGAGATTGGAGCTGCTCTGCTCCTTTTCCTTCTTTAGAGACGGTGGTCTCTCACCAAAATGAAAAGGAAGGGTTATTAAACCCTTCATGCCAAAATTGACCATTTTGCCCTTTGCTAATGGGCCT
>JAYMTA010004430.1:0-12641 GCA_036897625.1 Pelargonium cotyledonis | reverse complement strand
TGGTGTGCCACAAATGAGAGCGTGCCACGAAGGCTGGTGTGCCACAAATGAGAGCGTGCCACGAAGGCTGGCGTGCCACAGATGTTGGATTTTGAACTGGGTTATGCACTTGGTTCTGAGTTTGCGGGTCAGATTGTTGGCATGTATCAATTTGGGGCAAAGTGGACCAATAAAATGAGTTGGATCCGCTCTTGGGCTCAATATATGTAGAATTGGGCTACCCAAATGGATCTAAATATTTTGTGTAGCATCACAGTTCAAAGTACCTATTTACACCAGTAATTTCAAAACACTAAACTTGATTTTTGCAATGACCCTCAACCTATGCACACAACAGTTTGTACAAACAAATAATTCCCATTTTCGTGCAAAAATATCGATCAAAACTCGGTGAATAATTCGCGAAGAAGAAGAAATTTTTAGGCATAATCATCCTTTCTCATGGTAAGCGATGACAATCGTCTTTGCAGAGGCAATTTCTCATCGTTCTTCCCAAGTTTGTCCAATAAATACAAGATTTTGTTTAACGTTAACATAACTTCCGGACAATCGTATCCCAACTCCTTCTCTTGAATGCTCAAAACCCGCTTGAGCCTCTCCAGCGAAAGGTTATTGTCGCGCTTCATTTTAGAGTGAATCGACACCAAACAGTCGAGAGCTTCACCTACAAACATGTCGGTAATGAATCAGACTTCAAACAATGAGTTAACTGTTTGGATAGAAATGTTTGTAGACACTTAATGTGGAACGAAAAGGGAAAGGACAAAAAAGACATTTACTAGGTCAGAGTCGGGCTGGCATCTCAAATTTTATTATCCTAAGCAAAACTAGAGCTGTCAATTCGGGTTTCAAACTGAGTTTGTGATGAAAAGGCCTAACCCGAACTCGACTCACAAGAATTGAGGGTTTACCTATCCCGAAAATAGATTGACACAAATAGAAATGTGGGTTGGGTTTCAGTGCCCGTGGGTTCAGATCTAAATTGCCAAACCGAATTTTTTTTTTTCATTCAGTTCCTGACTTATGAACACTAGACTGAAATTGGATCCTAAACCCGTGGGTACTTGAAACCCGAAAGGATTTTTGTGAGTTCAGGTCAACTCAAACATGCTCGAAAGATTTTGGGTCGAGTTTTACGCGGAAGAAATGCAAATTAGGTTAGGCAACCCACAACTCAAACACTCTACCCGCGTTTTTTTTGAGGGCAACTCAAAACCCGCAACTCTTGCAAATCGGATTAAAATAAGGTTTCTCGACCCAAAATCCGAATTGTCAGCTCTAACAAACACCCAAATTGTTGCACTAAAGTTCAACAATAGATCATTATCATATGAAGTGGTAATGGAAGAAACAATGCTTACCAACTGGAAGAGAGTCTTGTCCACATGCCTTCTCGCGGATACGCAGAACCTCTAGGGCAAGTGGCTCGGCTTCTTTGCAACGTCTCAAATGGCAGAGAGTGACCGCAAGATGCAGCATCGGGATCGTTATGGACTGATCATCAGGCTTCACGGTCTTCTTCATGATCTCCAAACTTGTCCTCAGCAAGCGCTCGGCCTCCACAAAATTCTTTGAACGAGAATAGGAGGTCGCAAGGTTTATGAGGTGAGTAACGGCACTTGGATGGTTTTTTCCTTTATACTCCTCAGTGATTAGCAAGCATTCCTCTAGGACCTCTCGCCCTTCCTCTGCCCTAAGGATTTTGATAAGAAAAAAAGACTGGATCATTTGACTACAAGTGCATCACAAATGACCAAAACTATTTGCTGACATTCGGAGAACTAACTTGCAATGTGTGAATTACAGAAATTAAAAAAAGAAAAAAAGAAAAAAAGCAAGTTGCAAAGAACAATATAAACCAGACTAAAATGTCCCACCGGACTGCCAGTGTAGAGTACCTTGGCAAATGATTCTATTAGTTTTGGAGATGTTACAAAACGGTCCCCTCAGGATTCATTTTGTGTCACATTGGTCACTGATTTTATTTTTGTTCCAAAGTAGTAGTATTCGATACGAAGAGAGAAAATAAGTGAGCTTTAAATAAATAAAAACTATATTTATGGACCTAATCTGAATGGATCCGACCTTACCTTCCAACAAGATGAAGTAACTCCGCCAACTCTATCCTCATCTTCTCCATAGCACTGTCATCTAAAGCCAGATAATTTGAATCTTTGATGATCTGAAGACCTTTCTGATACAAACGAATTGCCTCTTCTTCATTCCCTGTGAAAGGTCGAGACATGAGGCTGTATTAAAAAAAAGGACAAACTACGAAATGTAGAGTGATTTTCTTCATAATAAACCCGACAGTTTAGAAATTACGAAACTTAAAAGAATAAGAGCAAATTACTCTTAGTCTCATTTGCAGATAACTCCCTACACTTTTTTTTATGACAAATCCCAGCATTTTTAGTTTTTAATTTTGTGAGTTAACTTTAGCTGAATTTTTTCTTGTCTCATCATGTGTATATGATATTTAATATCTAACATCAGTTTCACATTTTCAGATTGATAATTTGAAAACATGGGGAGTTAGCTATCACAAAAAATATATACAGGGAGCTATTTGCAAATGGAGCTAACGATAGGACATTTATTTGCAATTTGCCAAAAAGTTAGAGAACTTATATTTGACATATTGCGAATAAGAAAAAAGATATATGTATTTCATGTATATATATCATCGCACGGGAAAGATATAGAGAGAGTTTGCAACCATCCCCTGTGGCGCACTTGATTCGGGCTAAAGTGGACATAACCATTCCAACTCTTCCATCGTTTTCTCCGTGTATTTTTTTATAAATGCCCAAAATTCTGGACAAAAACGAGAAGGTAAAAGTGAGCAAACAAATACAACCAATTCAAGAACAAGTAAGTTGAAAAAAACGAAAATGTAAAGAACCTAATAAAAGAAGCTTCTGCGTCGGCGGCTTTTCCTTCCTTGATTAAAAGATTCCCCAAACCAAATAAAGGTACCACCAAAGCCTCACTTTCAGAACCTCTGCTCGATTGCAAAAGAGCAATTGCACGATGATAAGCTTCTACAGCTTTAGTGCATTTTCCAATACAACCAAGAGCTTTCGCCATCCCCAACAACGGTGTGACTATGAAAGTGCTATTTTCCGCTGGAAGATTAAAAACCGTTACACCACAACTAATGAAGTTTTGATGTTTATAAATTGATGAATGATAAAAAGGTTGTGCTCACCATGTTTGGTTTCTAGAATACTGATAGCTCTTTCGTACAGAATCACGGATTTTTCAAATTTCTCCAGATTCGAATACATACTTCCCATATGAACAAGTATCGAGTCCAAAAGTGGTTCATTGTCCTTGAGACTGTCAACTACCTCATTCAACTGGCCTTACATGAAAATGCCCCAGAAGCAAAACAATGAGAAGAAAAACAGGATGCAGAGTGATTTTGAAAGAAACTCACAAGCTAATATGCAATCAGCAACAAATACATGAAACAAAACATCAGTACAGCATGCACTACTATAAATAACAGCCCTTTCAGAATGTTAAAAAAAAAAAAAAAAAGTGCAATAATCCAGATTGAAAATATGCTAGCTTTTGTATGACATATACAGACATCCATACAAGTAGAACTGGGAACTCAGGTCTCAACACGTGATACGACACAAAATAAGAATATTTGGGCTCACTAATTATGCAATCAAACCGTGTTCATGTTGGAGTACCTAACAAGTTTATAAGTCATGTCATGTTCGTGTTGAGCCCCAAAAACACACGTGCATGATTAGTTACTTGTATTGTGACACGCCCAACACGCACATTTAGGGGTTCTAATTGTAAATTAACCCCAAAAGTCCTAGCTAGTTAACATAGATATGTTAAATAGGTTAAACTGGAGATATACAATCATGTTGGGGAGTGTCGTGAAAGACGTGTTAGGACGCATCGTGCTAATCATGTGTTAAATTTTGATATTGGGCTACACACTAAAGTCTTAGGCTTCCATTACTACAGTCAACGTCACTAGCATGGTATGGCTTCCAAAAACACACATAATCATCCAGACCCAGCCACTTATAATTAAATTCACCCACCAAAAACAAAACAAAAAATTGATAAAAAAAGAAACAAGATCATCATGAAACTGAGAGACCTTTCCTCGTGCCTGCAGTTCAGTGAAGACAGCATACAAATATGACTATGTATAACTAAACACCAATAATTCATAATTCATAACTAAACACGTAATGCTATGGAATATTCACGGATTATGATACTAGAAGAACATATGAACAAGGTACTAGAAATTTACCAAACCAAGTAGGTAATCAGCGAACTTTAAATCTCCAATAGCAATGTATCCCAAGGCTAAGACATCAAGAGTAGCAGCTTCCTCCGTGCTTTTAGTACCTCCATTTATCCGTTCCTTCACAGCTTCATAATTTGCTCTAAGTAGAACTTCGGCATCTCTTTTGTTCCCCATCTTAACCATAGTTTTGACTTCATTAAATAACTCTTCCAATTGGCTTTCCAAATCCTTTACGCTGGCATTGGAGCTAGTTGACGAGTCAAGTGACTTCTTAAACCTGTCATGCAAACGTCTGGTGGTAAATGGCCAAATACTTCTAAGCTGAAACTACATAAATTATCAAGGGTTTTCACTGTTTGAGTCTGGATCAAAAAAATAGACCCAACCAGATCGGAAATCAGTCCAGTCCAGACTGAATTATTAGTGTTCCCTTCAGGTTCCATTTTTTCGCTATTTGCAGTAAATTTACTTCAATTCTACCTTTTCTAATAGAGAAAGTAAATTTTCAAATAAATTTGGTCCGGTCCAGTCTAAAAAAATCCTAGAATGCTGTCCAGTTCAGTCCTTGACTGATAAACACCCCTACACAGCGGTTGTTAAACAATATTACATTGTAAATGCCTAGTATTAAATTTCTAATGTTGACCCCCTGAATTGTCAATTCCTAATACCTCAATACTTTATTCAAAAGAAAAGCGAGAACTATGGTTGAATATTGAATTTTTTGTGTGTTTTCCAAGGGAAAGACTACCATGCAATGGATACGAAAAAGAGAAACACACATTTATGCATACTTAATTATAGTTAAATGAGTTACCTTTGGAGCTTATTTGAAGGCCAGGCACTAGAAAAAACATGATTGTTTTGGCAAATCACACTCTCTTCTAGTGATCCACGGTGATATGCAACTGCTCTGCAGGGTATCATGTAAAGTTTAGTGTTGCATTTTTGTTTTTGCAGACAATCTGAGAACATGACACTTTTATGTGCATGATCTGACTGCCAACACAGACATTCTTGACCTATCCTGAAATCATAAAAATAAATAAAGCCTAATTATCAATATAGAAATAAAGAAAACGTCAAATTGAGACCAAGAGACTCTACGCAATTAGAATATAGACAGTAACCTTACTCAAAATACCATTCAAAGGTAAATACAAAGTTAATATATCATTCAAAGTTAGTGTTGTACAGTTACTCTAGTATCTCCATAAACATGTGTTGTAACAAACTTAAAAGATTAAAACACATGTAACTAACTTCCTAAAATGAAAAGAAAACACACATTTTGAGATTGAGGGAGTATAACATATGTTAGTTAGGGTTTGGATTACAAAATTTGTTCAAGGAATGAGAATCAAGATCATAATAAGAGTGAGATTCTCAATGTTCATGTTCGGATTAGGATTATAATTTTTCGGTCACAAGAATGGGGCTCTTGATTCCCATGCTCATTCCAAAATTTCTAACTGAAATGCTACCTTAATGAAAATAATAGGGTGAGTTTTTATATCCTCAAAGACAACAAAGTAGAACTCGTAATAAGCAAAAGCAAGGCAAGGGAAGTGGTTTGTTGATAGACTATGTATAAGCTGTTCAAGCAATTTTTTTCTTGAGGAACAATTGAGTTATTTTACATAATTTGAGATTCTAGTTCTGCATTCTTCATAAACTCAAACGCACACGTCACACATCCTGACCCATATTTAGGCATCCCCTTCGTATTCAAAATGACACCACACCACAATCCTTGTATTGAATAGTTGATTTACATTGCCTAAGAAAATGAATAACCTGTTCAGCAAAAAATCACTTCTCTTGTGCATTACACCACCGGACCATAGTGAGTGTAAGTCCAAATTGCACATGTTTGACAGATAGGAGCTAGTATTGGGCTATTAGCTCAAGTTACCTGTATAAGGTAGGGATTGGATGAAAAAAAGGAATGAGAATGGTAATTTCCCAATCCCAAGCCAATTTCATAAACAAGAAGTCCTAATTCAAAATTCAAAATTATAATCCAATCACTAACTAATTGTACCTTTGGAACCCCTATGAAGCCACTTCGAAAACACTCCAAACTGATCAAAATCGAAGCTTTTTACGACCAAAATGAACCATTCAACCACTAAACCAAAACAGTACTCTCATACATACGAAAAATTCAGAACCCATAGACACAAACAAACAAACAAAAGGAGCATTATAGAACATCTGAAGATCACAGAGCAATCACTAACCGACAACACAAATCGAAAACAGACATTAAACGATCGAACCTGCAACAACCCAGAAAATATCTTCATCGGAACCAAAAACCCATCAAAATAAAACCAGGAAAAAAGAAGAAAAATCAAAGCTTCTGGGTAGAGATAGAGAGAGAGAGAGGGGACCTGTAATTGGAAATGGCCATTGGAGAAGAATTGGGTATGGAGGGAAGAGAAACTGGGTGGCGCAACAATAAGCGAAGTAGAGAAGAGAAGTGAAAATGGCTTTATACCCTTAAAGCCTCGAAGAAGCCTCCACCTCGTCTCTGGGTTTAAGGGACTGGAGCCAAAACGAGAACGATGAAGATAAGAGCATAAACGTAAATCGTGTTAACTGTTTCAATGCAGCAAAACGATGACGTTTTGAGTCATAAACTGAAATCCATATTACAGTATTATTTTTTATTTTTGAAGAAGAAACCCATATATTTTTCCATCAAAAAAAAAATCCATATATTTTAAAAAGAAAAAGTTTCATAATTGTTGTTTAGTTCCGTGGAAAATAGTTCATACTACTTGATTTTAGTTAGAGGTGGTAATTCTGAATTTGGATTTGAAGGGTTTGTTTTCGAGTTCAGACTTAAACGTCTTAACCCTCACACGAGCGAGAGAAGGGATGCAGTTTACGTGTTTCATGTCTCGGGTTAGAACAGAATTGGGTTTAACCAGTTCAAACTGCATTTCCAACCCCCCAACAACTAATATTAAATACGAAGTTATTATTTTTTTTTTTGAGGAAATATTAAATACAAAGTTAATATCAACAACTTATATTAATGGATTTTGAACAGTATTAAAATGAAAAGACTTTTACTGTATATGCAAGCATTGAGTCTTACAAAAACTTGAGAACAATCAATTCAGAATTTGCGTGTTTGAATTAAATAAAATGAATCGACCAATTTTTGGGTTAGATTCGAACGATGTGTATCTTGAGAAATTACAGGTCCGTTCAAGCAAACCAGGACATTCAACTTGTACACCCGAACAAACCCGCACACCTTCTCAATCCAAATTAGACCTTTTTCAGGCCAAACCCAAACCAAAACCCGAATTGACTCCGGATATTAACTTCAATTAGGCATGTCATTTAGAGTTGGAGTTTTGGCTTTGGGTCGGATTTTTTGGGGCTCAAGATGAAAAGATTTACTTGATGAACGGGGTAGGTTGCGGGTATAGTACCGATGGTCGGATTCACAGTAAATGTGCGGATTGGTCATCTACTTTATATGACTCGATTCCTCCAAAATACAGTTTGAGTTTTGGGTCCTCTACTTGCTTTTATGTTCAACTTGGCCACATTTTCTCAAGTCAAACTTGAGCTCATATGATTACATGTCTAGCTAAATTCAAATCATCTGATACAATCAAGCAACTCATATTCTAAACAACTTTATAATCGAAAGCTAATCTCGAGCATTCACTCGAGTCGAGCTGAGCTTGAGCATTTCGCTCAAATACATCGTACATAATCTTAAAACAACCTAGTGACTTCCATGTATATCGAAAACATGTATCCATGTCAAGGACCAAAAATCAAGAAACTACCTCAACAATGGTTTCAAAAGACAAGTACTTGGCAAAACGGCTTGAATTTGGGTCCTAGAGTATGGAGAACGCTGCGCATCTACATCAGATCATTTACTTCGGACTTTTACGTTCAGAATCCAACTAGTTTTGCCCTCAGGCAAAGGAATGGATTTTGGAAAGCGCAGCGGCACCTGGTATTCGCCCAAAGTCGTCAAATCGGAAGAGAGAACCACATTGTCCGGGTGAAGCTGCACGAAAAGCTGCCTTGCCACCTGGTATAGCAGGAGACGCTTAGTACGCTACGAAGTAATAAAGTGGTATTATGCTAGGTCATGTGAGCACAAGGGAAGTAATAAAGTGGTATTATGCTAGGTCATGTGAGCACAAGGGCACTCATATACTGCATGGTGTTGGTCACAATAGAAAATATGGGAAAATGTTCTATTTTGGTTTATGAACTATCAATTTTGTTTCAAATTGGTACCCAATTTGATTATTGATCTTATTCGGTTCCAAACTATGCTATTTCATTTTGAATTGGTCCAATCCAATACCAATACTACCAAATTAGGCTATTGGTTCAATTTTTCCTATATTTTTAGTTGATGGGACGAGCACATGACACTTAAGTTAGCTAAATTTTAGCTAAATTAACTTATGAGACCAATTTGGTCCACGATGGTCTCATTCGTAAGTTGAGCTTAACTTAAGCACCACGCGGTTGACACATCAACCAAAAAAATTGTCACGTCAGCCTAATTTGAAGCAATTCAAAACAAAATAACACAGGGGACCAAATTGGAACAAAAATCAAATTGGGCACTCAAAAAAAAAATGACATATTCTTTCTAGAACCCGGGTTCAGTTCCTTAGAGATTTAGCAAAGACCATAGAATTATGAAAATTTGAGAATCAAGAGTTTTTTTCGGCTTCATAGACTAAAACGCCTTGAGAATCTCACAATTACGAGGTTCAGAGGCTCTATGCCCTTACATATAACTATGATGACTAGACATTTACAAGACAGTTTTCAAGTTGACCGTCACCGGAACTCATAAAAATTAAAGAAGTCTATATAAAGACACAAAACTGTAAATAAGAACGTTTCTGTAGAATATACTAGTTGGCAATTTGTCAAGCCTAGCATTCAGCGGAAATGCAATCTACTAATTTGCTACTTGCAAGAAGTAAAACAGCTAAAAGAAGAAAGATATCAATTATCTCGTTTCTACAAGTGTTCTCAAGAAGCTTCACAAAAATTAGTTAACAATCAAGAAGAGCTGAAAGTACCTCAGCCACCAGTTCATCTTTTGTCACTGGTTCACGCAATTCTATGGGCTCATCTTTTGTCGCACGAGAGCGCATTTGTTGAACATTGATTAATCTCCTCAAACTCTAGAAAATTGGCATGCAAGTCAGATACTATCTCGCAGTCTAATAGCCATCTTCCACAATCCAAAGTGTAAGCCAAATATTATCATAACCAAATAAAGAAAATATATGATTAAGCTGTGCATATTATCACCCATATTGACCAACACATTTTGGTAAACAAAAAGTAAGATTGCATATATTTTGGTCTCCACATGTGACATGACAAGAAATAAGCATGATCGGGCTGACTACTTTTGTAACCGTGTCGGGTTGGTGTTTGTGTTGAGCCCAAAAATATGCATGCACGATAGACACGCCCAACACACAAACTTAGGGTTATAACTGTAAATTAGCCCAGGAAAAAAAACAAACTAGAGAACATAGTTATGTTAAATAAGTCAAATTTGTGATATTTAATCGTGTTGCTGTCATGCCAAGCATTTTGGTTTAGTTGTCCAAAACAGGGTAGGACGTGTCACGTGTTAATAAATGTGTCACGTGTTCGTGTTGGCCCATATAACACATGGTCAACCTTCAACATGACATGAACACGGTACACACACAAATTGCCAGCTGTACATAAAACTGGAAGAAACACATCCTAACATATATGCAAATTTTTAAATAAAGTACATACCAGTCGGTTTTTATCCAAACGTTTTGCTGCCGTTTGATATTCTTTCATCTTATCTACCACAGTTTCTTTGACAACTTCAACCTCCTCTGCTTCCTCAGTTTGATAAATCTGATGAAAAAATAAGACAAAATTAATAGCATCCTCAGGTTACTTATTGCTGACAGCATTAGGGAAATATGGTAGCTCAGCTACTAATAAAGGGTGATGTTGAACCATGGTTTATTGAAAAGTGTAAGAACTATTTCATAAAAAGCAGTCCATAACCATTTTTAAGGCTATTTTTAAACTAACAAACAATACAGGAGGTGCAGAAAGATTTAACCCGGCAAAAATTACCAAAACAAGATTTAAAAAAAAGAAAAAAAAAACTCAGATATTGGCATAGTTTTTCACATAATAAACGAATGATAAAATATAGATAACCAACAGAAATTGTCGTTGATGTATATTCCAAAGCGTTCGGATGGGTCTGGAAAGAAATCATAATAAGACATTTCCGCTCAAGTCTCAAGGCATCTAATTATTATTAGCACAAGAATTACTCGTACCAAATCAAATAAAATTCTGAGATAAGATAAGGTCACAAAAATAACCTTGCGCTGTTCCCTCATAAGATAAGCATACTTCTCAATATTTGGGACAGCAAGTAACTTGGGCATAAGATGGTTGCGAAAATATCCAGGAGCAACTTTCACCGTCTCACCAGCTTTGCCGAGTTTGTCTACATTCTACAAGAACAAAACTAACCGTCTGTAAAAACGACTAATGACCCAATTAGGCAGACAGGTAAAGCAATCAAAAGTTAAAAAGTATATGACTCACAGTTGTGAGAATAACTTCCAACTTTCTGTATCTGATTCCTTGAGAAGCGTACAACAATGGATTAATCATGCGATCAGAGTTATGCAAGCTTCTGTTATTACAAATCTGCCGGAGGGCATTTCTGCTGTACTGGGCATAAGCCATGTCTAATGCACTCGTTAAGAGTTGCCTACTGGAACGAAAATGCCAACGATCTATTCAAAACAACATAGATTAAAAACATCAATACAAAGTACATAGAATAATCAAGAAACGTTCATATTACTTTAGTTGCACATCTAAAATACCTTAGATTTACGTATCTATAAGGGTCCTAGAAGAGAATGTTGGATGTACAAGAAAACACAACACAATGTTCACAATTGTAACTAGATCCACATAAGATAACACACACACACACACACACACACAAATTACAAACAAGCTACACATATAGAATGTCTGAAATTTTTATGACAAATGAATCTAAAAGGATCCCAGAAGAGCATTCTAAGTGTGCAAGAAAACAACAGATCATGATCATATCTCAATAATTACAATGAATGCCTTGTATTCTTGTCTATAAATTTGAAAATCAGAACAAACTTGAGTCAAGCTTCATAAAGACTCTCTATCCTACAAACCCTAGTCATGACTAAGGTCCCTACACTTGCATTTTTGGATTTAGAAGAAAATACAAAAATATGTCAGTCTAGTTAAAATAAACGCACACACCCAAATTACATACAGTGATCATGAAAAGTTCATATTACTGTATTTAGTAGATGTGAATCTATAATGCCAGCAATTTCTACATGATAAACTGAGAATCTAAAAGGGTCCCAAACGAACATTTTGAATGTACAGTAAACACTACCGTGTTCACGAACCTAATCAGTGCTTTGAGTATGGCTGCACGAGAAAATGGTAAAAATCAATTAAAAACTACACACGCACAAATTACATATAATATAATGATCATGAAAAGATCATATAAAATGCCAGCAATTAATAAGACACTGAGAATCTAAAAGGCCACCAGAAAAGCATTTTGGATGCATAAGAACACACAACACAGTGTTCATGATTGTAATTAATGTCAAAGATCATTTCAAAACCAGATAGATGAAATATATATATATATGCACACACAAATTACATACAAAGTTCACGAAAAATTAATATTGCTTTAGATAGTACATACACATCTAAAATGACAGCTATTACAGTGACAAACTAACAATCTAAAAGGGCCCCAAAAGAGAATTTTGGATTTACATATAAACACAAACATGTTCATGTCTTCGCGATCACAAGTTCACAAGTAATGCCTTGTTGGTAAAAGTTTGAAAAGACAGAGCTGGCTTGCGCCAAGGTTCACAGAGACTCTCTAATCCAACAAGGCCTAGATTCATCACCAAGTTCCCTAAACTAACATTGTTGGTTTTACGTGAAAACACAAAAACCTGCTAGTGCTATGGTGTTTGGTTGTGCACTTGTGCTGAACATCCCATGAATTTTCAAAACCCCAACAATCCCTAGCTAATTCCTCAATACCCATCAATCTCAAGCGGCTCGAAAGTACAGTTCGAGACTCAAAATCTCTTCTTTTAGCTCCTTTTTTCTTCTACAACCCTACATTTCGTTAAGACAAATGAAGAACACAACATGCGCGAAGAGAAGGAAGAGACGACAGTACCGATTAGGGGCGGCGGAGCCGGCGGCGGAATGGAGAGAG
>JAYMTA010004429.1:0-12642 GCA_036897625.1 Pelargonium cotyledonis | reverse complement strand
AATAATAATAATAATAATAATAATAATTATTATTATTAAATATTCATGGGTCCCATCACTTGAGAAATTAGAAAAAAAGTATAGAATATGTGGGTCCCACAAAAGAGAAAAAAATTGAAGAAGTTGATCCGTGAATAAATAGTAAATAGGTGAAATTCCTCTATAAATAGAGTCATTTCTCTATATAATACATATATCAGATATTAATATCAGATAGTAATATATCAGCTTTCTTATTTGCTCTCTGGTCCATTCTTCTGTTCTGTTCTATAACGTATATATGTTTAAGGGTAGTGGTGTTGCTTGTGGTGGAAAAAGCTTGGAGGCCCAGTGGAGAGACAAAGATTATCCCCTCACTCATTTCCTATCAACATTTGGGCATGAAATGTACAGTCACAAATACCAATTGGACGGTCCACAAAGTTGATTGCTTGTTTGGCCTCATGAACCACAATAGAATGTAGGTCATTTATATACGGAACAAAATCATGCACCATCACTCATTCAATCAAGGGACTGAGTTTAACGCGTTTTGCATTTTTTAAAATTTAGAGTTCGAGCATCTCATTCAATATACGTTTGGTTTTGCTAGTGAAAACAAAACCATGTTGATGCGCCTGTTTTGAATTTTTTGAGTAGAATCACATGCAATGGCATAAACAATAAGACCGATCTTGAGAGCTAAAGATTTACTACTTCAACTGAAGTATATTATATATATTGTTGCTTCTTCTCGTAGTTGTGAAATATATTACAGATTCCGAATAGAGTTGAGGTCTAATCCAATGAAAGGAAATATCCAAATGGGTCTTGCAACATTTTGCTATCGCAGAATGGTCACACTTTTAATTATTTAAGTTTTGTGATGGCTTTGGAGGTTCCGTAATATTTTGAAGCATTCAAAGTTGAAAAAGCAGCCACCACAAATGAGTAAAGAAACTCTCTATTCATCATGAAACCCACAACACAAGTTCAAAGCATTGATCGAATTGAATATGTTACACATTATATATATTAAATAAAAATTTCACTACTTTTCCCTCCCGATTACGATGAAGATCTGCGTTAATAAGACTACGATTTGATTGACACATTATTTTCTACGAATATTTGAAACATATCTCCATAGCTCAAATAAGCTTAATATGTGCATATTATATGCATTTGTGCCCATAATTGCACTTGAGTGTTGATTTGTCCAAATATATATAACTCTTTAATTTAAATTTTGCATCATCGTTTTCAAAATTCAAATCACATTAAACAAGATTATACCAAATAATAGACCAACAACCACAATATTTATTAAATTAAATTTAGTTCCTAATCAGTGAACCACAGTAACATTATAATGAACAATAACATCACCAAGCTTATTGAACCAGATAGTCCGAGCCAGCGCGTACCCGCGAGCGAACCGGAACCGACCGGTCCCTCCGACAATCGGCAGCTCGCGAACCGGATGCAGAACCGAGTTCTTGCCGAGTATGCTGACGGAGCTCCCATTGTAGCGACCATCCAAGAAACAGTAGCTCATGAGCATCACCAATCCGATCTCGTTCTGGTCGGCCAACCCGTACATCCCCTGGGCCCGACCCACGAGCTTTGATTTCGGATCGGGTGTTTCAGTGAGCGGGTCATCCGCCATGAAGAGTGCTCCGAAGAGAGTGGGAGACTTTCCGGAGGCCTTGGCTTGCGCCACCCTCTCGGCGGTTGGGGCGGCTCCGCTGACGGTGTCGTGGAAGTAGAATTCGAGGTTGGTGACGGTTTCTTTTCCGGGTCCGGACTGGACTTTCCGGGCCCAAGTCGTCTCGGTGCCTTGACCAGAGACCGTGTAGATGATCAAGAAAAGCACGAGAGGGAGGGTTAGGTGTTTTGGTGCCATTGGAGAAGCAGAAGCAGAAGCAAAAGCTTGAGTGTTGTGATGTTGAATGAGAAGGGAAGAGAGAAGAAAGAGAGTATATATAAGGAAATTTTTGGATGTTCCTAGCTTGTGTCCTACGCAAAATCAAGAATGGTATACAAGTTAGTATAGAGACTTCAATGGTTGATATGAATTTCCTAAGACGGGATGATCTGTCAGAAGGATAGCTTTTCCCGTCAACAAATAGACTTGAACTCAAAACTTTAAAAGTAAATCAAAGCGCTTTGATATGTCTTGACAGTATGAAGTCGTTTCTATAATTATTTTTGTCTTAGTATTTGGTGAAACATTGTGGAGTAAGAGGTGGGTTGGAAAACTCTAAAATGGGTAGGCTGGTGAAGGTCTTTTGGTGTTGGTGATGTCAATGGGCAGTTAAGCTACATTATGTGACAAACCTTAGGTGTCCAATACAAACACACTTTTTTTTCTTTTTCTTTTTGTTTGATTAATGGTTCTAGAATTTGTTGGGTTCAACTTTCTTGAATCTTTTGTATTTCTTGTCATTATATTCAACCAATGGCTTGCGAATTCTACCTAAAATATGTAACACCAACCCAGACTTTGTGTTGTTGGTGCCCAGCTCAGCTCCATTGACCCTTGTGACATTGTTCCAAATTTGAAACTTTCTTTATTGAAAGATGCCAAGATGGGAGGTACATTATTTTTCATATTTTGGAGAAAAAAACAGTAAGGTTTCCATGAAAAAAGCTTGTGTGTAAGGTAAAAAAAGTTGTGTTAGCATTTGGGGTGTCACATCCTAGGGAGACAATGAATTAGGTTAAGATTTAATGTTGAGACTTTATATTTGATGTTGAGACTTTATATATTATACACTACTTTTTAAGTTGACTTTGAAAAATTAGTCAAAAAAAGAAAGTTGATTTATAAAAGAAAAAGAGATAGTGATATCTTAATTGAAAGAGCCATGTTATTGATATGTGGTCTTAAATTTTGAACCAATGTAAATTATTATGTTTTGTTAGTTTGTTAGATAGTATTTACGACTTTTTTTACAGTTTCATACATGATTTTGAGTCACCGACATATGAGAAATTGATAAGATATTTTAGACATATTACGAATGTATCGAATGACAATGATGAAGTTACACGTCCTAATCATGACTAGTACAAATTCACAATATTGAAGTCTAATGTCTCATGGAAGGTGGTTTTCTGATGTTGGTGGCTTGCTCAAAACCAAATGCAATCTCAATTAGCTTTCCCTCAAAGCCCTTGAGTCCTGCAAAGCAGATGCCAAAAGGAACTCCATTTTCATCATATCCAGCTGGGACACTGATTCCTGGAAACCCACCAATTGCAAGAACAGGAGCAACATCTGAACCAGGAGTCACCAATGCATCTAGCTTGTACTCTCTCATAACCTTCTCAAACCCATTTTCTGATAGTTTTGTCAGATTCAACAAAGCTGCCTTCTCTGCATCACCAATCCCATTTGTGGCCTCAGCTGCCAAAAATATTTCTTGCCCAAATTCCTTTATCATTTCCTGTTTGTGATCAATCCAACAAAATTAGTCATATGAGTCCTAACCCATGATGATGATGATGATGATGATGATGATGATCATATATATAGACTTACCAAATCAGAGTATTTCTGGTTGAAAGCTATGGCATCAGCCAAGGAATGGACTGGGGATGTGACCAAGTCTTTAAGGTATGCATTGAAGGCCAGCTTGAACTCAGCTGCCAAAGCTGTGGCTTCTCCACTTGAGAAGCTGCTCAAGATGATATCAATGTTGGTTATCTCCAAATTGTCTACCAGAACTGCCCCTTGTTGTCTTCAATTTCACAAAACAAATGTCCACACATTAGGTTCAATCCTAGCTTAAATCATCAAAACATACACAATAATTCACTTTGTTAAAGTTTAGTCTAAAAGTATATCACTTTGGTTTTAAAAAACTATGTTTTTGTTACCTTAATGTGGTGAAATGTTGGTCAAAAGCAGGAGTCAAAGCAGAGCCTTTAGAGAAATTGAAGAATGGGGTTCTCACTATCCCCAATCTCTTCCCCTTGAGCCCATCAGCTTTCAAAAACTGTTTGTATCCACCATATGGAATGTATTTGGAAGCATCTTGAGTTGCTTCATCATTAGAGTCAAAGCCAGAAATGGCATCAAGAACATAAACAGCATCTGTCACTGTCCTGCATATGGGCCTGTTTCATCCATAAAAATGTTTTTGAAGGATGATGATGGGTACCAAAAACATAATGTTTCAGTTGGGAATTAGCTATTAAGGTCAGATGATAGTATCTTACCCAACAGTGTCTTGTCTTGGAGAAATTGGGATGACACCAGCTCTGCTAGTGAGACCAACAGTTGGTTTGATACCCACCACAGAATTGGAGCTTGCTGGGCATAAGATGGATCCATCAGTTTCAGTCCCTAATGACACTGTCACCATATTTGCAGCCACTGATATTGCTGATCCACTGCTTGACCCACAAGGATCTGCTGTCAACACATAAGGATTCTGCAATGCAATATATATATCAACACAACCTATTCAATTCATATCTTCGTTTAATCTAGGAAACAACTTGACGCATGCAACCGCCTTACAAGTCAAATACATGTAAGACACGTGTCATGGAAAGTGGATATCCCATCTTGTGTTAGCTGAAATGGACGGCTAAGATTAATGTATTTGACATGTATGGCTGCTACATACATGAATCATTTCTATGGATTAGATAATGTACCTTACCCTGACCACCTCTGGGGCTCCAACCATTTGGTGCAGTCAAGGACCTAAAATTTGCCCACTCACTCAAGCTAGCCTTCCCCAATATGATTGCCCCAGCTTTCCTGAGCTTGGTCACCACACCAGCATCTTGAGGGACAACTGATCCAAGCAGTGCAAATGAGCCTGCAGTGGTGTTGAGCTTGTCCTTGGTTGCAATGTTGTCCTTGAGCAGGACTGGAATGCCATGGAGCCCAGATAGAGCCATGGTGGGTGCGTTGGGTCTGCGTTCCTGGTCAGCCGTTTCAGCTTGATTTATTGCATCTGGGTTCACCTCTATGACCCCTCTAAGGACAGGGTTGAGCCTGCTTATTTCATAGAGGTAGAGATCAACTAGTTGCTTGGAGGTGAGCTGGTTGTGGTGAAATGCCAGTTGAAGATCATGTATGGTTGCTTCTTGGATTGAGATTGCTCCATGGGAGGAGAGGCTACGAGGCGCCGATAATAGTATCAGTACGGTTACAACAAGAAGAAGATTGGTAGCCATCGCTATACTGCAGATTAATTGCTTGCAAGCACCCACATTTAGTACTAGGATTTATTATTCTTGGACACAGTCCCATGTTGCCAGAACCCAAGAATTGACATCATCATACTATAATGAGACTGACCTATTCTTTCTTTGCCGTCCATTTCCGGTAGATTTAGACATGGGTTTTGGTTTTTGTGGCAATGCAACATAAACTATACGCAAGCTTGGTTTTTACTCTTTAGCTACACACCATAAGACACAGAAAAACTGATATTTCAAGAATAAGAAAACATTATTGACAATAATGGTAAGTACTAAGTAGTAGTTTTGAACATACAAATTAGTGTAGTACAACACTACATACATATATCTATTAGGTGTTCAAATGAAACATCAATGGCAAGACTTGAATCGGCAAGAGGCAATGCCAGAGCCGGAATTGGCCCTCATGAAGCCGAGAGCAGTGAGAAGAACCTGCCTTTGAGAGGTCATCAAGGCCCAATTGACATGTTGAACCACTCCAATGGCATGGTATTGGAAGAGAGAACTGTGGTAGGAGTTGAGAAGTGCTGTGATTCCTTCCCTTAGGAGAGTCTTGTAGGGGTCTCCCCTACCCTGCAAGCCTTGGTTTAGGGTCATGTCTCTCCCATATCTCCTTCCTGCTATGCTTCCAAATATTGATGCTACTTTCATGTCTGGGTTCACTGCTCTCCAATGGCATCTATACTCTGGCATGCTCCAGTTCCTGCTCATTCACAACAACATTAACCCATCTATGTGTCTGTCACATTCACACAGACCCAACTATACATTATTTAAAATGGGAGGCTCATTGGCGCATGTAGCCGCCTTACATGTGAAATGAATGTAAGGCAAGCGGCAAGCTGTGATTGGTGGAAAGTGGGTCTCATCTTGTGTTAGATGTGATGGACGGCTAGGATTCAATTTCAGCCTTGCATGTATTTCACATGTATGATGGCTACGTGCATGAATCATTTCCCTTTAAAATGAATGTTCCTAAGAATCTAAGATCCTACTATGATTTAAAGCAAAAACTGATGAAGCTGTTTGAATTACTTACTGATATGAGCAAGTGGAAGCTTGCAACAATGGTAATGGTGACAATTGGGGCAGTGGAGGCAGTGGTGGCATCCTCGGCATCCGTGGCCTCAAAGGTGGAGCTGCAGGCGGTCTCTGACCAGGAATCACATTTGGAGGGCATGGAGCAGAATTGGTTGATCCTGGAAAAGGATTGGCTGGTCCATGAATAGGATTTGGGTATCTTGGATATGGATGGGCTGAGCCTGGAAAAGGATATGGAGGTCTAGGAATAGGATAGATAGGTGCTGGAGGGAAAGGATTGCCTGATCCAGGAATAGGATAGATAGGTCCTGGAGGAAAAGGATTGCCTAATCCAGGAATAGGATTGGCAGGTCCTGAATAAGGATTGTTTGGCCCTGGAATAGGATTGCCTTGTCCAGGAAAGGGATTTTGAGGTCTTGGGACAGGATTGACAGGTCCTGGAATAGGACTGGGTGGCCCTGGAATGGGATATTGAGGCATTGGGACAGGAGTGGCAGGTCCTGGATAAGGATTTGGAGACATAGGGGCAGGGATAGGATTGGTTGGTCCAGGATTAGGATTGGCTGATGCTGGACAAAAAGACATGGGCTGAGGAGGCTGAGAAAGAAGAGAATTCACAGTGTACATTTCAAGGTCAAATATCTTGAACATTAGCTTAACAGTTTGTTCAGGACCAGCAGCCAATCCACAAGGCAGTGAGTTTTGATCAGCCCCAGAAACTTGGGCATGACAGGTACTCAAATCTGGTGCACCATCAAATCTCATGGCATAGTTTCCTACCAAATTTGTTGTCTCTTGCCTCCTAACTGTGATCTGTCCATTGCTGTCTCTGCAGATTATCTCCACCTTAACTCCTGCAAATTGAGTCCTATTTGTTAGAAACATGACCACACATTACATTTCCATAACTAGTTTTCTGTTTGGTTGTCAAGAAAATAGAGAAAAAGAAAATATGGGTCTTGAAGTTTAGTCATATCTTGTTTTGACCCATGCTTTCTTTTCCAAGAAACTAAGCATAATGAGTCTTAGAAGATAATAGTTTTTCATCATTTGATGCGCATATTGCCAGTAAATGGAATGAGCCAACTAAAACTTGCCTACACCAGTAAAAATTGTTTCAGAACAGTGAATAAACAGAATAATTAAATGCTATGAATCAAATGAGATAGTGCAGAAATTATTTTCCGTAACGACAAAACTAGTATAATTGTGAAAATAACTCACCATAAATGGGATAATCAAAGAGGGAGATTTGGCCATCTTTGCACTGATCACAGAAGACAGTGCCACTAACCATGGCATCACCATGAGTCCTATCAATGGAAGTACCAAGAATGAAGAAAGCTACAAAGAGTAGCTTGTGTGGCCAATCCATGGAACCAATGAGTTCTATAGATATGGGGTTTGGGTTTGGGATCGGGATTGAAGCAGCACATGAAAGGAGCTTAAGGCACTTATAAGAAACACCAATGAATTAAATATGTAGGAGCAGTAATGGGTTATATCTTTTTTCCAATCTCAACTACAAAAATTTATGATACTGGAAGAAGCAACCAAATTTGGGTTTGATTCAGGGTACAAAAATAGGACATCAACTACTAATAAAACAATGATTCATTTGATGATTGCTGGTTCACACTTTTGATATGTAAGAGTACAGAAATAGAATGGGAAGTAAAGGAGTTTCATGAAAATTAGGTGAAGTAACAAGTACATGTAACAAATGTTTAGTAGGTTGATCTGTTTATGGAGTTTATTAGTGAAAAATGTAAGGGGCATGATAATGATTCTAAACTTTTCAATTTCATGTGAATATTAAGTATTAGGAATGCATAGTGGGTGATAGTGAGATTAGCCACTGTTGTATCATTCCATGGATTCAATGATATCAAAACGGAACCAAAGTGATGAATCAGTGAGGTTCTAGGCTTCAAGTGTATAAAAGTTACCTTTTTGTGTGAAGTTGAGGGTGTTCCAAAACCAAACCTGTGATGGCAGAGAAAGAGCATTGATGAAGACAGAGAGACAACAATACTTCAAGCCAAGGATTAAATATATTTTCACATGAATCCCATTCAAGCCACAGTAAAAGAAAAAGGTATTATCTTTAGCAATTATTATAGCTTAAAAGTTATTAAATGTATTCTCTTCCCTACCTATATGATTTCAAAAAGGACAACCCCACACAATAAAATGCTATTATAGCTTAAAAGCTTCAACTACAATTCAACTAAAATATCAAATTGATAGTTAAGGGTAAAAAGAAAATTCAAGCAACTGACTGATATCATCAGCTTCCTCTGTGCTGAAAGTATTTTTCTTTTGTCAGCTTCTTCATATTTTTGTGTGTAATTGTCATTTTCTGGCTGTGTTCTCCGCTGGGTTTGGTTGATATTAAGTGTGTGTTCTAGATGTGCATGTGTAGAGGGACAATATAAACCACATTTCCTTGAAGCATCATCATATATTAAACTTACTATTAAACATTTGCATGTATTTGTTTATGGTCTGGACTAGGCCAGAATGTTGTACCAAATAAATAAATACACAATAATGGAGAAATACAATGAATATGTACAAACAAAAGATTCAAAGCTGGGAACAAATCAGAAACCAATTTGGTCCACTGCACAGCACTGCACAAATCCACTAGTCAATAGCAGTGTGTTGCTTCGATACTAGGGAATCAGATCTTTGTACATACCATCTTTAGAGGCAAAACTCACTGCACAAAATTTTGTGAATTCCGGATAGTAATCAAAGGTTCATCTTCAGTACTCTTCAATGGATCCCTGGTAAGATACCATGTTATAGTTCCTGGAATAAACAGCACAGACGGTGTCATTAGCTAAAAAAAGCAAAGCACTGGTAATAGTACGATTGTGTGTAGAATATGTGTAAACAGGCCACCTATATAATAGGGGGATTTGAGCATCATCACAGAAGAAACATTTCCAAGTTCCAAGCAACTGGATAGTTTCAACATTGAACAAAATGTTAAAGAAAGGAGTTGATGATTTTACTCGGACTTTTAAGATCATGCATTGAAAACACACAAGAGTGTCAATCAAGATCAGCAAGAGTAGTTGTTCCAAAGACATGAAAATTACTTGTACTCCTGATGTTTCACAGACTTCTAAAACAGACATTCACAGACTAGTAGACTACTAATATATGCCTAAGAACCTAAATTTGTAACAAGAGTACATGCCCAATTTTGATAGTTCAGATCTGTAGACTGTATCCGCCCCCAAACTTAAGATATATGATAAATGTAAGTCCCATGTTTACCTTGCGTGGAAGCTGGTTCTTGTTCTTTGGTTGCATGAAGTACAATTGTCCCTGATAGAACAGTGATGAATCCGCATATCTCAGAGGCTATGCTGCTTGCATCTTGACCTGACCAATCCTGAGTAGTATAGGCATACCGGAACACAAAATGTTGGTTTATCATTAACCAGTATTTGTAAGGAGCAAAAGCAAAACTAAATCCCAACAAATGGGCCAAACATACCTTGAACATTATTGCACTGGCAATAATAGTTAGTGTTGTGAACAACACATAATATACTGGAGAAACGATGACTGCGTTGAAAGTGTCCAATGCCTGCAAAAGGTTGAAAACAATGCCATCACTATATACCAACCAGTAATACACCTAAGCTGATCATTATGTCCATAAATGCTAATTAGAGTCGAAGGATAGGCAGATACCAACTCAGATTTGTACTACAATGGTGAAATTTATGATTGGCCCAACAACAGGTTTCCATCAGGTTATTCTCAAAGGACTATGAATCACTTGCATGGAATGGTTTGATTGATCCAATTCTGCGAATAACCACTGTGATTTTTGTCTCGTGAAAAAGGAGAAAAATGGTTTAACAGTTCCAACTTCCAAGAAAAGGAGGAAGCCAGATATAGCTTTACGAGACAAGTTAACATGGTAAGAAAAATTAATAAATGAACAGAACTTGAAAGCAAAGTTAATTGTTAACTGAACACTACTGCTAGAAGAATAAATACTACTGACCCACCTTATTCAGATAATTTAACTGTGTAACAACACATATTACTGCAACTGATAGAAAAAACCAAGTCTGAGGATAGGCTATTTGATTTACTCCCTCCAGCGTAAGCTTCAAAGCAATTCCAACAGCCTTTATGCTCATGACCTAGATTACAGCAGAGAACAGGTTCAACAAACTTGAGAAACAAAATGCCTATGCATTATTCAAAGCTTTAATCAACATGCTTACCGTAATAGAACCCACAACAGAACAAATTCCCAAGTAAACCAGCATGTTTGACTGCCCATAGCAAGGTTCAAAGTACAGTATTAGAACTAACACTATTGAAAGTGTAGCTACTATATAAATCAGAAAAGCTGTGGATAGAAAAAAGAAAGCAAGAAAATTTAGCTATTTCTCGAGAAAGGGAAGCTTTAAATAAAAAGTGAAGGATAACAAGGGTCTAGACCCCAACCTGGTTGAGTTGCTAGAGTCCAGATTTCTTCCACAGATTTTGGAGTGTGCTCTTGCGGTGCATGGATTACAATTACCACTGATCCCACAATACAAAACACACATCCCAGAACACCCATTTTCTGCAGACGTTCCCTCAACATGAAGTGCGCCAAAACAGCACTACTCAGGTTAATCAAACAAGTCAGTTATAATAATTACAAGGGGAAAAGCACACACACATGCAAAGATATTTTCCAGGCATCTATATTTACCTGATAATAATGCTCAATGCACCAAGTGGAGTGACCAGAACGGCTGGAGCATAAGCATAAGCTACAAAATTGGCAACCTCTCCAACAATCACTGTACACAAATTTCATAACTTTGGACTTAAAAACCATTCATCTACAGACTATTACTTGAGACATGTGGGGGCAGGGAAGAGAGAGAGAGAGTAGCATTATATAATTCTATGCTTACTTGTAGTCATGCCTGCCCACCAAAGAGGTTCTAATAAGTAAGTATAACCTCCAACTCCTACACTCAATAAGCAAATATTAATGGTGTAAGGAGCCTGCAAAAAATTTACGAAGTGATTCCTTGGTGAAAAATCCATTAAAAGAGTAGAATGAGATGCTACAATTCGAACAAAAGACAAAAAAAATACTGATTCGATTGGCAAGAAAGAGTCACTTGGTTATCGAGGCCTGCATAGAATTATATTTAAATCAAATGAAATGCTGTAGATCAAATTGTATCATATAGTACGATACATATTGAACTTAGATGACGACTTGGGCTATTCGTAACTTCGTACTAATATTAAACTTAATTGGTGGGAACATATGGTATAAATAACACCTAGGTTGCTGCTTGTCAAGGAAAGATTAAATTAAATGGAACACAGCACAATTTTTTCTAACATCTCCATCTCTGTTTTGTATCCTTTACAAGTCAAACTCATAAATAAAAATGGGCTACAATATCTAGCATTCTATTCTGTAGGATGGAGCAAACTTGGCAAGAACTATAATGTATCGAATACAGTTGCGTGCCAGTGGTCCCATTCTGCGCAACTGCACTGAATCTGGGGAGAATCAACCTTTAAAACAATGATACATACACCTCAATAGGTAAGTGGATCTTCCTTATAGTTCTGGTGTTTACTAGTACTAATCATCTTTGATTTGATTCTTCATATATAAATGAACTACATAACAACCCACATGCATATTTTCAACAAACTACATAATCAATCAACTAGTAAAGTACACATGTGAGTTCAGTTATTTGAATTTACACCACCCATTGTACAAATTATTGTGGCAGTATAGAATAAGCTATCACTTCAGTTAAGAAACCGCTATGAATGTTTGATCTACTTCCAAGTAATGAAGCTAACTCAATTATACACTCTTTCAAGGTAAGCCAAATTGCAACCTCACTGTAGCCTCCATAGTTTCTACCTAGTCTAATTATGAAAATCTTCTTTCTCCTCTTCCATCACAGCAATTGTATGCACATAGAATATAACAAAAATGCTATAATCATAATATGATTTGGTAAAATAAAGAAAAAACACTCAAATTCAGGTTATAATGTCAAATGACCTAATAATCTCCATTGACAAAATCAAGATCAGACAACCCAACCAAGCAACAGAGCACACACAAAATCCTCAAATGATCAATACCAGCAGAGATCAAGAAACTCCACAACTGAGCTAATATACAAACCCGAAGTCACTGACCTGCACGAGTTCCGCTAGCTCCAGCACGCTTCAGACCTTTCTTCTTCAAAATAAAGCTCGTCCCTATGAACACACTCGATGCCACCTAGCTAGGGCACAAATTAGCTAACCAAATGAATTTCTAATCGGAAATATAAGTAACCCTAGCCCTAATAAACAAAACCTACAACAGAAAAAACT
>JAYMTA010004428.1:0-12645 GCA_036897625.1 Pelargonium cotyledonis | reverse complement strand
CACTTGAGTGGATTTGATGCATCTATTTCGCCATTCTTCTGAAGTTCATGTGTAGAAAAGAATTTTGGAGAAATATGCTTAGTCCGATCTTCCTTAATATAGCCTCCCTTTATCTGTGCAATGCAAGCAGCGTTATCCTCATATATTACAGTTGGACTTTCTTTTATCATTTCAAAGCCACACGTTTCTTGGATATGTTGAATCATCGATCTCAACTATACACATTCTCTGCTTGCCTCGTGTAGTGCTATGATCTCAGCATGATTTGATGAAGTAGCTACTAATGTTTGTTTAATTAAGCGTCATGAAATACTTGTTGCACCGTATGTAAACAAATAGCTAAGGAACAGAAAAAGGAAGTAGTGTAGGGTAGGGTAGGGGCTACCATTCAGCAGATAAACTTGTAGTGATCTAAGAAAAAAATAGGCCAAAGCACCTTTCTGTTTACATTTCAATTTCAATTGAAGAAGTTTAAAAAGTAGAGCATAAAGATGATGATAAAGCTAACTTTTCTTCCTCCACATTTTTCTTCTCCCTGTGTATGCTTTTACATGAAAATGGGGCGTGGAAGGGAGGGACCCAATGCATGTGATGCTATGGCCATTAGTTAAGATTAGTGCTATCCCAGTTTTATTGTCTCTTTCATGGGGAGCAATCTATTTGGCTTTTATTTTATCTAAATTTTTTTGTTTCCATTTATTTTCTTCCATGTTTGGTTTAATTATATATTTTGATTTTGTTTTCAAAGTTAGTTAGTGTTTGTATTTCGCTTTTTGTTTATTTTGTACCATACCACAAATATGGTTTATGTATCAATTATCAAATATTTATCTCAAAAATAAGATAATGTTTACTTTGTATTTACCTCAAAATACTTGTGGCACACATGTTCGAAGTGTTTAGCCGATATAATCTCAAATACGTAAGTTTTTAGCAATAATAAACGTGGTTTATGTATCAATTATCAAATATTTACCTCAAGAATAAGATAATGTTTATTTTGTATTTACCTCAAAATACTTGTGGCACACATGTTCGAAGTGTTCAGCCGATATAATCTCAAATACGTAAGTTTTTAGCAATAACAAACGTGATACATGTAGAATCAACATAACCGTAAAGAGGAGTTAGACTCAGAGTTAACTTGTTATAATAAAAAGAACCATAAGATCAAACTTTTTTGGTTTGAAAGAAAAAAGAAAGCTCAGATGCACCATTCTTTCTCAACTGCTAGTTGACACGAGTGACAGACCCAACTGTCACGGTCGGCGCAGTTTCGTCACAGCTAATATGTGCACCACAGCCGGGAATCGAACCCGGGTCTGTACCGTGGCAGGGTACTATTCTACCACTAGACCACTGGTGCTTCTTGATACCTCTAGGCACTAAAGTTATTAATCACTACTCTGCAGACAGAGGATGCCTAATATATATGTTTGCTACTGGATAGAGTAATAAAACCACTTAGCATATATTTTACATAATTTGGCACCTTCAATTCCCCTTCTATTTTGGGATCACAGTGGTAAATCTAAATCAGAAAGGTATCTGTATTGCAGAGATGAGAATGAAAAACAAGTTCTAAATACATGGCTGATCAGTAGAACTAGGTTTCTGTATGTAAACCCACCAAATTTTTCATTGGAGTCTCTTTGTTGGATCTGAACTGAAACTCCAACCTGCTGTTCTTGAAACCCCAAAGCTTTTGTTTTTCCACAAGTCTCATCCTTGGATCTCAACTGAAAGTCAACCTAGAAACCCAAAAACTTTTGTTTTATCTCTTCAGTTTCTTTCATTGTTGATATTTTTCAAGGTTCCCCATAAAAACCAAAGCACTAATTCACAAATCTGAGGCTTACCCATTTCCCAGAATTGTGCAAGATATGATGGGTCGGCCAAATTTTCCAAGGATTATGTTTGCTTCAGTACTTGTGTTGTTGCTCTCTAGCTTTTCTCATGGACTGGACTCTGGTGCTTACACTGTAACTTCAAAGAATCATTTTTTGTTTAATAATCGCTGTTGTTGCTTATTTATTTCTTTTCTTATCTATTCACAATCGTCTTCTCTGCATGAAGGAATTGGTAGAAAAGTGACGGAGACTGCTCAGTATGGAGATTCTTGTGGTCCAGTTGAGGTTGTTTTTTTTTTCCTTGTTTTTCTTGAGATTTGGTTTTGGAATTAATGTTTGTTTGGTTGAATTTGCAGGCAACTGAAGGTGTTCCAAGGGTTATGATCGAAATGATGGATTATGATTGCAGAGCCAGAGCCAAACAGAAACCCAAAAACAGGGTTCCATTTTAGCCCTCCTCCTCCACAAGGCTAGCTAGTTTTCAGCTTTATATATATAATTTGAGGAGAAACAAGGAATTGCAATTTGCTTATTCCATAATGTTTTAATATTATAGCTAGATGGATTGGTTTGAAAAGCTTAGTTTTTTGTAACGGGAATTCATGTTCTTCTAAATAATGCTTCTTTTTGTCCATGGAAGTTCATGTGCAATTTACACATTTGTTAATCAAATTGGAGACTTGTGCTGTTTTTATATGAGAAATTGCAAGTAACTAGCGCTTGATATAGTATTTTAAGAAACAACATAGTAATAAACTTAGAATCAAAAGTCGAAGTATGATAAATTAAACAGAAAACTCTGACAAATTACTGTTAATGTATCCATAATTGACCTCAAAATATTGCATCATCAAAACTTATGAAAATAAAATTAATTACATACGTTCATGGAAAATGCATTAGAAGCAGGAAAGAAAGTCACAATATCCCAAATTCTGCGTAATTTCCAAACAGAAAAATAGACTGAACCGCCAAATAAACTAATAACTAAAAATTGTAAATGACCAGTCTTCCTTCCCAATATGCAGAAACTTCGACACATATTCAAATTAATCGTGTTGTGACCATTTCCTTGAGTCTTCAAACCCAAGAAAAGAGAAGTCATGGCGGTTGGCAATACCCTATATATATTGATTCTTTCCTGATCACTATATTCAAATCAAAGCTCTAAAAATCTTTCATTTCTTAATTAGCTAAATCCAAGCTCTGATATTTATCAATGGAGGATGAACCATCATCAGCTTTCCATGTGTTTTACCTGTTTGTTGATGTCTTCTTGTCTCAAATAACCTTTAACAAGTTATGTAGCATTCACAAAGTTTTCTCCGCACTCTGTTTCTCTTTCCATTCTATGCTTGGCTCATGGAGATTGGGCAATGGTGATCAGTTCTTGTCTCATGAAGAAGCTGGTGTTGATGATGGTGGGATTGGGAGAACTATATGCAGAGATGATGCAGAGATGGTGATGGGGAGATTGGGATTCATCTGCAGCACAGAGAGCGAGGAGCTACAAGATGGGTTGGGTTTCAAGGAATTTAAAGGGTTGTTCGATGAGAAAGAGCCGAGCCTTGAGGAAGTCAAGGAAGCTTTTGATGTGTTCGACGAAAACAGAGATGGGTTCATTGATGCCACAGAATTGCAGAGAGTTCTTTGTATTTTGGGAGTGAAGGAAGGATCTGATGTTCAGAATTGTCAGAAAATGTTGAGCGCCTTTGACAAAAACGCAGTTGGAAGATTAGATTTCAATGAATTTGTCATTTTTATGGAGAACACCTCTCCCTGAATTGTTTGTACACATCGGACATTTTATGAATATATATATATATATATTTTTTTTTTCTATCAAGATTCTGTTTAAATGAACAACAATAACCACATCAGTTGCAAAATTAAAATTGAAATTAATATCTGCCGACAGATTGTATAAGACAAGTGCATAGAAGACAGCTGCTGGTTCACAGTACGTACACACCACAGTAGAGACTGTGCTATTGCCAATACGACAACAACAAAGCTTAGGACAATCTAGGGTAGTATTTAATAATCTTGTCGTTTTACTGTAGATGAGAGCTACCCTGCATTCTCATGACATACCCGAGATTTTTAATCGGTATGCTTATACGAGTAATAATGAGTAGACAACATTAACAACAGTTCGATAAAATGTTTTAAGCTATCGAGCCCTCACCAAATTAAAAAGTCATGTATTTGAATGGAATACATGACAATGTGTTTTTACATTTGGTTCAATGAGATGTAGTCTCATGACACATGCAAGATGTAATAAATAATTGGTTTTGTATAACTATTTTTGAATTTCAATGAGTTTGTGTTATATCAAATGCAAGACGCACTTATTAACTTATTATAAAGATGTTATTAATAATTTATATTTTAATTAATATGTTAGGAAGAAAAAGAACACTGTTTTGAAATTAAAATACAAAATAAACTAGACACTCATTTTGAAAGTGGATGTAATTAGTACTAAATTATCTTTGCTTGTTAGGTTTGCATCAAATCCATGCTAAAAGGAGTTCACAACTCAAGCAGAGAACTAAAAGTAGAAATATATTTGTGTCCATAAATATAATAGGTGTCGGTGCTTCAACTTAGAGGTTTTAGCATGGGAATATCCTAAATACATAGAAGCAAGAAACACGTTTTTTTTTTTTCAAAAAAAAAAAAAAACCTTTACTTAACAGATCAAATAACATGAAAAAACTACTTCATTAAATAAAACCTTCATCACTCTTGGAAAAATTACCCTAATTGGAGAAACAGAAATGATACATTTAAGATATAAATACACTCTGCATGGAGAACTTACTGCAGACTCTTGCAGTTTTCTATTGATTGTCAAAACACTAAATCTTATCCAATTTGAATCAACCTAAAATCTCACAACTAACTCATTTCACTTATTTTAAGGTAATATCTCAACACAACCTTGTACTGATCTGCTAAAAATGCATTCCGCTAATAAAAGGCACTAAACAGTCATTAGCCACAAGATTAATGCTGATCAAAGTATATAGTGCAAGACTTAAAAGGCCAGCTACAACCAGTTCTTGTGCTCTTGATCAGAGCCAAGAATCATGACCCCATGCATATATACGTACATGTTTAATTGAATATACTAAACCCAGGTAAAAATTATAGCCCAACCTAGGCACTTAATTATGTATGCATCACTACTGAAGCATGCATGGGCTTTAATAATTAATTAGTTGCGAAATTGGGATCCGGTGTAAGTCTGGCCAAAGGACCAGCCGGCAGGGGCAACATTGTAAGAGAGGAGGCGGCTGCCGTCGCCGGCGGTGACGATGAAGGAGAGGCTTTGGCCGTTGAGGTAGGAGTTGCTCTGCCAGTTTTGGCCCCAGTTTCTTGACATGGGTTGCCAACCAGTTCTTGAGCCTTTGATGGAGACAGCATGCACATCACCAGCTCCTCCTACATTTGTGATCAGCACTAGGTTGAAATATGAGTGCCCATTAATGGTGAACCTAATGCCCCCTCTCCTCCTGCACTCAACCCTACACAATATACATATCACCAACTTTAAGCTTTTAGTTGAAATGATTTTTTACATGAAACTGTGTCAGCTGGTTAAGTTTTTAGTTGAGATGTACAGAAAACCTACCTTCTGTAGGCGACCGGTACAACACCAGCTCTGTACTGAGCAATGTGTTGAAAGACAGGTTGAGAGAGATCAAAGTGGAGATTGGGAGGGGCACACCACCCTCCCGGAGGGCAGAAATTGGTTGCAGTGACCAAGATTGAGCCAGGGAGGCACCACTGTGGGTCATTTACGCACCTTATTTCATAGCACGAGCCACAGCTCAACCCATTGTTGAACAGTGCTGTGCTCAGTGCAGCTGTGTTAGTTCCATAACCAGAACTGTACAGGTTCCCATAACCACAAGCCCCACCTGCAACAAACATATTTAACATTACTGTAAAATAAATCTCACCCTCTGAAATCATATAATTATAAACAAATGTATACCCATCGTCCCGGAGGCGTCGCCGCCTCCCTAGAAGGGTGCATGAGCATTGGTCCAGCCACCACAGTAGCCATGAGCAGAAGAGGCCAATGCTGAGAGGAGGTTGAAGAAAAAGAAGACAAGAAGAGCCATTGATATTATGTTGCAAGAAAATGTGAAGAGGAAGAGGAAAATAAACAGAGGAGAGTCAACATCACACACCTGAAAGACAGACTGACACCATATGAGCTGTTGGGACCGTACGTACGTGCATGCAGTATATTCAACTGCAACTACTGAATGAATAATAACCAAGTTGCATGTATTTTGGTATGTAACTTTTTTTCTGAAAATTTAACAACCGTGCGACTTTTTGGTGCAACCGAGTCCAATGAGACAAATCAAGGCCTCAATCCTTTTGGTAACAGGGTAATTATCCAAAAGTCGGACACGTACTCAAATGTCAGGAGGGTTAAGCAAATTATAATTAATTTCATTTCCGAATCGAGTTTCTCGAAAGTTGTTCACATTAGATGTCGGTGTTTGGAATGGGAGTAGGGGGTGGAATACGAGAGCACATGCATGTCGCTTTATTTGCAGTGAGGGACTGTGGATGTAGAAAAAGGTAAGAGACCAATCACAATCACATTTAATCATCCCAACATCAAAGATGTGTAATCTCATTTTCTCACCTTTCCCTCTCAATCGTCACTGCCAAGTTTTCTTCTTCAACGGTTGCATGTTAACACAAGCTTGAAAACACCCCTCCACATAAAATTTCAGACCAAAAAAAATATGAAACTGTTATTTATTTTAACATTAAAAGACATGTTGGAAACTTTAATTTGTTGTATCAACCGAAGACACATACGAGGGTTCAATAAAAGTGATCAAGACCTAAAGTTGGCATCTTCAATTGATTTTGCAGTAGATAGTTAGGTGGGGTTTAAATAATATCTCAACTATCATTCTGGTGGGCTAGCCAAATCACACGATAAACCGGACCACGTTTATAAAGACATTTGAATAGACTTAATAATTAGGGTTTAATAGATATCGAAATTTTGGATTATTATGTGCTAAGCTGTTTTTTTTTTCTTTTGTAAAATCCAAGGGAAAATTATCAAATTCTTAAGTTGCACCAAAACAAACAAGAGTCATGCCTCCAACTTGAAAGGCAGTTTCACTGAGTCATGCCTTGTCTCCAATTCACTACATTAACAAATTACGCAAATAATTAAAACATTTTGAATTCTTTCTGCGCTCTTATGTTCGAGTTTACTTGTCGACGGTATGAGACTAAATTTATAAGGTGGAGTTTAGTGTAACACTTTTCTTAGAAGTGTGAAACATTGTTATTTGAGTATGATGTCCAATTACCGATAGAAAGAAAAGAAGAATAAATTAGAGTAAATATGAAAGAACTATATTTTATTCTTCTCAATTGTTTATGTAAAAATTCTAACCTCTAAGGTAGTGTTTTGTTTAATTTTTTTGGTTTAAAAATGTGAATAATGAGTAATTTATGTTGGAGCTTAATTCGTACCACCTGTGCGGCGTCGTATGAAGAATTCTGAGTTTCGCGTTCGCGACTGGCCATACCTCTTTGTAACCTTGCGGAGGTTTCGCTGATATCAGCTCTGTTTTACAGCTACCTCCATAGATGAGCACACAACTCACCTTCATTCTTTTCCTTCGCAATCGCATGCTCTACGCTCTCGGCTCCAACCAGCCTCAAATCAATCAGGTTCGCTTTCTCTTTACTCGTTTCTCCTCCACAAAACGACACACTTTCAGCTCCGCTCCTCTCTCTGACCCTTCACCAATTCCACCTTACAAGGAACCAACAAGTTTATCCCACAAAGATTTATCTTCCATTAGTTTCTGTGGAATTGCAAAATCAGTTCTTTTGCGCTGTCCTCTTCTTTTGGAGAAGCACAAAGAGCAAAAACCTCTTAATGCTTCTCTCAAGAATCTTCTTTTGGAGGTGTCTGATGTAATACCTGACTTTGCACACGCCGTTTCGGGCGAGTGCTGTGGCTGAAACCTGAAGATGTGCTTGAAATATTACTGGGTTTTGAATCTGAGTCTAAAAATGGGATTCAGGGTTTAAAGGTTGATTCTTTGTGGGGAATTTTTAAGTGGGCTGGTGAGCAAAATGTTGGTTTTAAGCATCTTCCACAATCGTGTGAGGTCATGGCCTCGTTGCTTATCCGAGTGGGGATGATTAAAAAAATTGAAATGTTGCTTGCAACAATGTATAGTCAGGGAACTCCGTTATGTAGTGATGGGTTTTTCAGTGACTTGATTGAGGGATTTGCTGGTGCTGGAGAATTAGAGAGGGCCCTTTCGGTGTATCATGGTATGATGGATGGAGGTTTTGCTCCATCATTATCTTGTTGTCAAGTTCTTCTTGATTCTTTGGTCGAAATGGAGAAATCTCAATTGGCATTTCAGGTTTGTTTAGATATGGAGGAGATGGGTGTTTGTTTGGGTGATTTGGAGAAGGCTACTTTTGACGATGTTGTTTGATTACTATGTAGCGATGGAAAGATTAAGGAGGCAAGGAGTTTAGTTAAGAAGGTTGTGAGTTTGGGTTTGAAGCCTAGAGTTGTAGTTCTTGATGAAGTTGCTTGTGGATATTGTGAGAAGAGGGACTTTGACGATCTGCTTAGTTTCTGTGTTGAAATGAAGCATTCACCTAGTGTTCAAGCTGGAAATAAGATTTTAAATACAATTTGTGATGTTTTTGGTGCTCAGAGAGCATACATGTTCAGCCAGGAATTGGATTACCTTTGGGATTTTGATTTGTTGGGGCTGCCGTGAAGGGAGTTTGACAAGTGCTCTGTTTTACCTGTCAGAGGTTTTGTCAAGAAGCCTAAAACCTGATATACGATCCTATAATTCTCTTATTAGTGGGGTTTTTAAGATGGATGCATGGAAACATGCCCAGGACATTTTTGATGAAATGATGGATACGGAAACAAAACCTAGTTTAGCAACTTTCAGAGTTCTTTTAGCAGGGTGCTGTAAATTTAGACAATTTGTGAAAGTAACGAGTACAACAGGTGAGATGGCGAACCATGATTTAATCCAGCTCTCATCACAGGAGATCAACTTTCCAAAGCATTTACAATATTAGGGCTCAGCTCGTTGGATGTTAAGGTGAAAAGGGACAATAATGTGGGGTTTTCTAGGACTGAATTCTTTGATGATCTTGGGAATGGACTTTATTTAGATACAGATATAGACGAGTTCGAGAAAAGAATAACTCAGATTCTTGAAGATTCCCTGCTTCCTGATTTTAACTTGCTAGTGATGAAGGAGTGTGATCATGGAAATATAGAAACTGCATTGATGTTGGTAGATGAAATGGTTTTGTGGGGCCAATATCTTTCTCCATCTGTCTTCTCAGAACTGGTGAAAGAGTTTGGTGTATCCCGTTTTCATGTTGAGGCAATTAGCAATCTCCAGGATGAAAGGCCATGGTTGGCTAATAAGCTGGACAAAGATACTCTCAATCTTCTTGTTCAAGATTATAGCATGAAGGGATTGGCAGTCAAAGGGAGGATAGTTTTGGATGGAATGCTTCAAAGGCGTATGAAAATAACTAATGAGACATGTGCTGCCCTAGTATCGGGTTTATGTATGAAAGGAAACACAAAAGACCTGCAGTTTTGCTGGAATCGTGCTCAGAATGATAAATGGTTGCCAGCTTTTGAGGATTCTAGAGATCTTTTAGAAAATTTATGTCTGAGAAAAATGATAGAGAAAGCATTAGACCTCTTTGAAAACATGCTGGTAAGCTTTCCTCAAATCAGGGTAGATATATTTGACACAATCCTTGAAAAGTTGTGTTCTATGGGTTTTACAAGCATTGCGCATATATGTGTGGCTGAGATTCTACATCAGACCAGCTTCTTGGATCAAAAAAGCATATAATCATCTTATAAGAGGATTTTGCAAGGGAAACAAAATTTTGGAAGCCTCTAGGTTATTTGATATAATGCGAGGTAAGAATCTGTTCCCAAGCCTGGTTGTTACTGTTCCTTTGATCCTGCAGCTATGCAGAGCAGGTAGATATGAGAAGGCTATTGCTTTACAAGATATTGTCTTGACAGAGCAAGCTTCAGTCTCACTTTTGGTTCATAATGCTTTAATCAAGGGGTTTTGTAAGACTGGGAAGGTTGCGGAAGCTGCTAATATATACAATTATATGTTATCAACCGACTTACTTCCTGATGCTGAAGTTTATAACACGCTGCTTCTGGGACAATGCAGAGCGAACAACTTAAGGAAAGCCATGGAAACACTTGGCATCATACTAAGGAAAAATTATAAGTCTCTCAGTCTCCAGTTACCGAGAATTGTTGCGCCTGATGTGTATTAAAGGTAGGTTTCTCCTTGCACTAAATATGGAGAAGCTTATGCTTGGACAAAATAAGTCCCATGGTCTTGTCATATATAACATTTTGATATTTTATTTTTTTCCAAGTGGGGAACAGTTTACTTGTCAATGAAGTGTTGGGTGATTTGAGAGAAAAGGATTTGGTAGTTGACGAAGTCACTTACAACTTTCTTGTGTATGGGTTTTCTCTTTGTAAGGATATTTCAGGTTCTCTCCGCTATCTGAATGCTTTGATCTGTAAAGATCTCAGGCCACACAGTCGTAGCTTAAGAGCAGTAGTTACTTCCTTGTGTGATATTGGGGAGGTTGGGAAGGCTTTGAAGCTGAGTCAACAAATGGAATCAAGAGGTTGGATTCATGGTTCAAGCATTCAAAATGCAATTGTGGAGACTCTTCTTTCTCATGGTAAGCTTCAAGAAGCAGAAAATTTTATGGATGGCATGACGGAGAAATGTCTTATTCCCGACAATATTAATTATGATAACCTAATCAAGCTTTTTTGTCAGTACGGAAGACTGAACAAGGCAGTTGATCTTCTGAATACAATGCTCAAGAAAGGAAATTTTCCAAATTCTACAAGTTATGATTCTGTGATCTCTGGTTTCTGTAAATGCAATAACTTTGACCAAGCTTTGGATTTCCATACTGAGATGATATATAGATAAGCACCTTAAGCCAAGCATCAATACATGGGGCGTGCTCATCAATAACTTTTGCCGAGTTGGACAAACTGCAGAAGCAGACAGGCTTTTGCTTTCTATGGTCAGGTTTGGTGAAACTCCAACAAGGGAGATGTTCTGCTCTATCATTAATAGATACTGCTGCGAGAACAATTTGAAGAAGGCATCAGAGCTCGTGCAAGGAATGCAACAGTTTGGTCATGAGCCAGACTATGATACTCACTGGTTTCTCAGAAGAAATCTCCACAACCCCTATGACAACGGCCAAACCAATGGATTTCGTTCAAGGTTTCCTCCGGGAAGTGGATTGGCTCGATAGAAGGATCATAATGCCAGTATTGGCTGATAATACAGCAATGTTAAAATGAAACTTGTAAGATTTAGACATATTCCATTTGTCATATATTCTTATGCAATTTTAAATTTGTTGTCTTGCTAAGTAGCTTCCGAATTTACTTGTCTTCTTGTCTTAAATACTTTGCCGATTTTACCCTGCATTACAGCTGGTAGATTGAACTAGTCGAAACTAGTTGGTGAGAGCAGTGTGAGAACTGAGAAGAAACTGATATTCAAGTTAGTGACATTAGTTCATGTGAACACTAGACAATATGGGCACCCTCAATTCCATTGTATTTATAGATGACATAAGTGGATTGGTTCAGTCATAGATGTAGGCTGTTATAGGCTGTAGCAACCATAAATCCCCCTATCAAACAACCCCAATTAGTGCCAACAATACCTACTCACTGGATTATAACTAACCCAATTCCTGAATATTCCAAGACCCGTACAGGGTGGAATATGCTCTCTGGATTTAAAACTAGATTCTTCTTACATACCAGTTTTGTGAATAACTCTATTTGCCATTTCAGGCAATGGTTTGGTTGAGCTGTAAGAGACTCAAAAGCTTATAAATTTACATACAGAGCAAGTATGGGAGCAGGTTTGGTTGAGCTGTAAGAGACTCAAAAGCTTATAAATTTACATACAGAGCAAGTATGGGAGCAGGTAGAGCTGATAATGATAATAATAATAATGCCCATAACACTTTATTAAGTACGGTCATGTTACTTGTAAATTATCATAGGCTGACTCGTGGCATTATTAGTAGGGTTGCGGCTTGTGAGCCATTATTAAACCTACTGCACACTCCTTTTAATTTTTAGCAAGCATATCATGGGACAGGCACATAATACAGTATTATAAATTCACCATTCAGCACTGCTCTGCCATGCACATTGATTCCAACTAGTTGCATACATATTTTTCTGAAAACTATCAGAGCAAAACATGAAGTCAGGTGGTGCTATTGAGATTGGTGAGGCTAAGAGCTCGAGCTCGAGGAGTGGGATGAATAGGGGATTGTCCATTCTAGACTTCGTTTTCAGAGTGGTCGCCTTTGTGGGTACCTTAGGAAGTGCAATTGCCATGGGTACTACTGATGAGACTCTTCCTTTCTTTACTCGGTTTGTTAGGTTCCGAGCTGAGTACAATGATCTTCCATCTTTCACGTATGTGATTGAATTTATCAATAGTATACATGTTTTACTTTTTTATGGAAATTCTTAAGGCAAATAGAAAAGCTGGAAATATATAATTGACAGAGAGCAAAATTATGGAACAATGAAATGGCTGAAAAACTTGTGCATTTTGATTGAATTGAAATCAGCTTTAAATAGACATAATTGTGAAATTAAAATCAGAAGAATCTGACCATGTAG
>JAYMTA010004427.1:0-12646 GCA_036897625.1 Pelargonium cotyledonis | reverse complement strand
GTCCGGCAAAGGCAGCGGTTTTCGCGTTAGTCGTGGTTGGTTTCTCATAAAAAAATGGCCGTGTCTCTCTTTTGAGAGTAATACCGGTATGGTATATAAGGCAGCGGTGACAGTGTTAGGCACCGGTGATAGCGTTAGGCGGCGGTACAGTGAGGTTGGTCTGACGAATGTGTCTCGGAAGGGTGGAGATCGGTTCATTTGAGCTGTGTGTGGGGTGGAGTTTAAGGAGCAGCGGTGGTTTTTGATTTTTCCTCGTCGATGGCAAGTAGAAAACATGGGTTGTTTGGCAGAAATGGCACAACGGTTGTAGGTGGTGGGTCAGGGGCGGCGCTGGTTTGGGCGGACAGGTCTCGTCCGATGGCGCTGGATGTGGATGAAGTCATGCGTAGGCTATGGAGGTTGATGACATCATGTTCGTCATCAGTTATGGATCTAGGGAGGCTTCGAAAGATGCGAACCTGACTATTCAGGCTTGTCAAGGGCCATGAAGGGGTCTCGAGGTAGCTCCCATGGTAGAATCAGGCTAAGGGTACGCTGGGAGCAAGCAAGTCTGATTCGGTTAGGTTGGTTGGTGTTGGTTAGGGATTGGTGGTATGACTCCCGAAAATTGGGGGGAGGGGGGGATCCAGTGCCCCTGATTTTTTTATTTTATGTCAGTACTACACTTTATTGGGCACATGGTCTTGACTTCAGAGGATTGGATCTTTCGGGATGAGGTTTATTCTGTTTTGGTTTATTTTTTATGTTATAATTTAGTTTCTAGTCTTATTTCGGTTTGACTTAGGTTTGCTTTCCCTAATTTTTGTTGTAATGACATCATTGTCCCTTAATGAAGTTCTTATATTTCTCTTCAAAAAAAAAAATTCTTTTAGCAAATCACATTGACCACCATGGCAATTCAATAACATAAGATTATATAAAAATGAAGTCACATTCCTCTTACCATGATGAGAGTATTTGTATTTATTAACATGACCAATACACATGGTGGCACGTGGTTGGTTATGACGTTGACCAAATCAAGCGGTCGAACCTTAGGGAAGGAAAAACTAAAATTCCAAAACAGTAAAATTAAGAATTAAACTAAGAATTTGGTTTGAAAATATTTGTGATCAATTGTAAATCAATTGTAATATTAACTAAAGCAAGTAAAAAAAAATAGCCGAAAAACAATTAAGAGTAAACAATTTAGGGATAACCACTTTTTTAGTACCCAAATTTTTATTTCATACTAAATTTGTACCCAAACCTTTATATTGCCCAATTTAGTACCTACACTTTAATTCCGCACCGAATTTAGTACCGACCGTCAAATTCCGTTAATCGACCGTTATTTGCTTACGTGGCATGCTGAGTTGGACAATTTTGACGACATGGCATCCATGTGGCATCCACGTGGCAAATAAATATTTTTGGATTATTTTTGTTTTTAAATTTTTAATTAAAAAATAAAAATAAAAATAAATCTCTCTCTCTTTATCTATCTCTCTCCCTCTCTCTCTTAATTTACAGAGTCCAAAATCCAAACAATTGGGTCTCTCTCTCTCACTCAATTTACAGAGTCCAAAATCCAAACAACAACCCAATTGCAAAACCCCTCATTTAGTTGCATTTGAAGAAAAGGAACAAGACCAACCAATTTACAGAATCTCATGCTTTCTTTTTTAATTCTTCTCGGAGAGAAAACAAAACCCAATTTGGGGGAGTTATAGAATCCAAAATCAAGGAACAAAGCCTGCAAAAAGCGACTATAAATAAACTCATCATCAGTTTGCGAAAAGGGACTGTAAATAAACCTATCATCATCTCTCTCTCTCTCTCTGTACTGAAACTTGCTCAGTTGTAAAATGAGAGTGTTTTTTTTTTTTTTTGGCTCAGACATCAAAAGGGAGTAATATTGTAGAATGAATTAACTCAAAATTGTATATATATCTCATTTATAAACTATACAGAAGAGTAGTTTACATATACACAATGTATTTTTTTTATATAATAAACACAACATATATATATTTAACAAGCAGAACAAACGTCCATCACATATTACAGACCCATAACTTATCATGTTTGTTAGAGCCTATACTAGCAAGCCGATGGGCTGGAGCTACAATGTCCCGAGATACATACAAAACTGCACCATTAAGGTGATTTTAAAAAAAGGACATGGTTTATGTCCGCAAGGGCCGCTCCACAATCTGCTCTGCTGCTAAAAGACACAGGATCATCCAAGCACAAGTCCATGTAGAGATTCAATGAATCAGTTAAAATATAAGCATTAACAATGTTGTTATCGTAAATAAAGATGTTAGCAGCTAAGACCGCTTCAAATTCTGCTCCATAAGGACTATTAGCTTTAGAGAAGCCACTGTATCTAGCCAAAACCTGACCATTTCTGTCCTAGAGTTCCCAACCTATACTCACTTTGGAGTTGGAATAAGAGCCATCCCACAGGAAGATGAAAGGAGCAATTTTTTGAACATCCTCAATGCATTTGAGGGAAGATTGAGATGTGGAAGCATGAGTAAGATTCAAGTATTGAGACTTGAGCTTTACTTTTTCCGAAGCCATCTTTTGGATGGTAGACATCAAGTTAGATGCTTCCCATAAAACCCGGATCCAGTTAAAGGCCGAATGATGGAAAAGGAGATTATTTCTAGCTTTCCAGATTTCCCAAGCTAGGGCGGTACTCCACAGAAAGGGAGCAATGTCTTTGTTATATTTAGAACGAATTCTAGAAAGCATTGAGAATAACCAGCTGCAACAGGACTTAATTCCTTCGACTCTAGCCGAAAGATGGGAGGCATACCAAATTCTGGCACTGTCAGGACAAAAGAAGAGGAGATGGTCAGTCGTTTCCTCATGGTACATCTCAGGTAGGTCGCATTAGGAGATAATTTTCTTTTGAAAAGGCCAGCCTTGGTGGCCAAAGCCGACCTAGACGCTTTCCACCAAAAAATCTTGAGTTTTTTCGGATTGGAGAACTCCACAACCATTTCTAATTGAAATCATTTCTCGAGCAAGGAGGCCTTAAAGACTCCACCCTTATGTCATAAGCTTTTTTGACGGAAAAATGGCTTGATGACAAGTTAGAGTCAATCCACTGAAGTTTATCATCTATAGAGCTCCATTTAGGCAACGGGGTGGCCAGAATTTGGTGAGCAATCTGATGGGTGAAGTGTTGAAGGATAAAATTCCTATTCCAAGCTCTAGGAGATTGATTAATTAGTTTCTCAATTTTGTCATCTTCACCAAGAGGGAGGGAAGGGTTGAAAGGTATAATGTCCTGACTTACCCATTTATCTTGGAAAATATGCACAATTTTTATGTTTCCTACTTGCTACTTCATGTTCTCTATCAAGAAATTTCTACCTTTACAAAGGCTCCTCCAGATCAATGAGCATGGGGTTTTGATCTTAGCATTCCAGAGAGAGTTCTTAACCCCATATTTTCCTACCAAAGCCTTATGGACTAAACTTTTCAGATTACTCAAGATACGTCTAAATTGGCTGGCCAGAAGGGCTAAATTGAAACTATAAGTGTCTGTCAGCCCCATTCCCCCTCTTCCTTTCGGCCAGGCCAAGACATTTCGCTTAATCCAATGAATTTCTTTATCTCCACCAGATTTGGACCACCATAATTTGGATATGAAATCGTCCAACCATTGGGAGAAGTATTTGGGCAAATCAAAGAGGTTCATAATGAAAATCGGCAGAGAGTTCAAGGTTGATTGGATGAGAACTAACTTACCAGCCTGGGACAAGAGGTTAAGCTTTCAAACCTGAAGTTTTTGTTCAATTCTTCTCTTGAGGAAAAGGAACATCTCCTTTTTAGATATAACGCCAAGGTCAGGGATACCCAGATACTTCCCCAGATTAGAGATCGTTTTGATAGAGATAAGACACTGGAATATTCTTATGAATCTTCAGGGGGTATTGGGACTAAAGAACCATTCAGACTTCTTTTTGTTGATGGATTGGCCTGAGGCCCCTTCAAAGGAAGAAATGATTTCCTTTATCTTGGAGCAAGAGTCCAAGGTCGGTTAGAAAAAAAGGAAGGAGTTGTCAGCAAAGAGAAGATGACTAATTTTTGGACCTCCTCTAGAGATCTAAAGAGCTTTAACAGATTTATTCCTCTAAGCCTCTTCGATGAGAACAGAGAAACCTTCCGCAACAAGGATGAAAAAATATAGAGAATGAGGATCTCCATGCCTAAGGCATTGTTTGGGATGAAACCAGGATGTTTCTCTCTCATTTACCAATACAAAAGTAGGACACAGTGAATATGCATTACCGGATGAGGTTTTGCCAGTGACGGAAAAAGCCTTGAGCTTTGAGGATTTCCATAAGGTAATCCCATCTGACACGATCATAAGCTTTACAGATGTCCATTTTCAAACCGCTTTTGAAGGTCTTTCCCTTCTTGGATCTTTTGATGGAGTGCAACAACTCATTAGCAAGGATGATATTGTCCTGAATTCGCCTACCAGGAATAAACCCATTTTTCATAGGTGAGATAAGGGAACTAATCACACCTTTGAGTCTATTCGTCAGTACTTTAGAAGCAATTTTATAGCAAAAATTGCAGAGACTGATGGGTCTGAAATCAGCTCATTTTGTAACCACAAACAAGAAACTGCTGATACGATTGTATTTGTGGTAAAGAATCCCACCACTTCCATTATCATTATCGTCTCTCTCTCACTCTGTAGTTAAACTTGCTCAATTCATAGCAATAAATCACAATCAAGTGATTTATCAAGACTGTCGGCGTGAACAAGACCTCCAAATGGTTGCTCGATCTGCCTTAGTTGACGAAGGAGGAGTACACGAGCGGCGGTAAGAGGCCGACGAAGAAGGAGATAGTGAAGCAACCACCGACGACGGCGTGCTCGCTCTGCCTTGGTTGCTTGAAATGGTTACTCGTATGCCTCGTTGCTCGATTTACGAGTTCTCAGATCTGGTCTCGATGGCGACGACGGAACATCGATGACGATGACATGCTCCTTCGTCTGGTGATCCATTTTCGATGGTGCTTGAAGTTGGAGTTATTGTTGTTGTCGTCTCTTCTTCTTCTCAGGTGAAACAACGACGATGAGCCTGGTCCTCTGTCTCTTTTTTTTTTTTACACATCATTGGACATGTGGCAATGAGCATGTGCCCAATTTGTCCATGTCCGCAACGATTTGTCCAGCGCTGCAGAAATTTGACCATGTCAGCACAACTTAACGTTGAAATGACGGGAGGTAACGACAGACATCAGATTGGGTATTAAATAATAAAGTGGGTACTAAATTGGGTGCGACATTGAAATGTGACTACTAAATTGGGCAAAATAAAAGTTTGGGTACCAAATTGAGTTTGAAATAAAAGTTTAGGTACTATAAAAGTGGTTATCCCAACAATTTAAGAATTCGGGGATCATCGATTGCATCAAGTTTTAGGGTTTACATGCATGAATTAGGAATGTGAAAGCGATTTCACGCGAGCTATGGAAACTCTCTCTCGAGGCGAGTGCAATTCCTAATTTGTGCTTAACCTAATTGATCCATCATAGAATGTTTAGAATGAGACAAGCTAATAAGATGAATCTTACTATCTCACACTAGAGTTAACCTCTATCTCTATACGATTATGTAATGTGTTTGGTACTTTGGTTGATAGGGTATGAGCAATGTATTATCTCTATCGAGGCTAACTTATTGTCTTAAGGGTGTGATATTGAATCACTTCAATACAACCTATAGAAATTTATCAATCAACACATTATTAATTATCATTATGCAAAACTCTAATTATCTCTAACAATTGGGTACATCCTTCATTCTTAAATCAAATGGGTTTAGTTACTCATAATAATCATGCAACATACACAAAACATTAATGGAGAGCCATCAATTACACTTAGGTTGCGTTTGGATTACAATTTTGATGGGAAATTCTCATTCCAATTCTCATTTCTTCCATTCTCATTGACATTCACATTTTCATGTAATGTTGTTTGGATCAACTAAACTGTAGAAATGGAAATTATTTTCTTCCAATTGTTATTATGACAAAAATAAAAAATTGTTAAAAATGAAATCGATCAAATTATTCGCACTTTTACACATACCTAAATAATTATGCAAAAAAAAACGTTATTTTTCATTTAAAATTTGACAAGCGCTACAATTTTTTATATAAAAAAATCATTATTCGTGATTAAAATAACGAAAATTGCTCATGTGTAGACTTGTTGAAACAATCCGCGAGCTTTAATGGATCATATATATATATATGTTAATTAAATTCAAATTTGATTCCATCTAATTCGAACTTCTTTCTGATCGGATTGAAATTTATGTATTAAAATTTGAATTCGAAAACATAAATTTAAATCTGATACGAAATTTGAATCGTTACAACTTATTTTGAATGTACATACATATGTGTGTCTATATATATGTGTTAATTAAATTCAATTTTATCTAATCCGAATTTCTTTCGGATCGGATTCAAATTTATGTTTAAAAATTCGAATTTGAAAACATAAATTCAAATTCAATGAGAAATTTGAATTGTCACAACTAATTTTGAATGTGCATATATGTGAGTGTGTGTGTATGTATGTTAATTAAATTCAAAATTCGATTTCATTTAACCCAAACTTCTTTGGGATCATATTCAAATTATAAATTCGAATTCAAAAACATAAATTCAAATCCGATGCAAAATTTGAATCGTCGCAATTGGTTTTGAATGTACATGTGTGTGTGTGTGTGTGTGTTTGTGTGTGAAATTCGAATACGAAACTGGTTTCTAAATTTTGTGGAAAGTTATATGAAAAAAAAAATATTAAGTCAATCGGAAATCCGAACACAAAGTTATAAAGTTAGAGTCGTAAAATAAAAAAGGAAGACATGAGAATGAGAATCACATTCCATCTAACATAGGTGAGAATCAAATTGCTCAAGGGTGAGGGAATATGAATCAGAATCGGAATGAGAATGGGAATGGATGTGATCTAATACAAACACCATCAATGGAAATCTCATTCTCCATTCTCATTCTCAAACCAAAATTCCTAATCTAAACGGTACCTTAATAAAGTTAAGAGAAAGTTTACAAGATTGTGAGTAACAATCTTCCTTGAACCTCCCAAAGTTTCTCTATATCGGATATCAATCGACTAGAATATAGTAGAATCTAAGACTAGTGTTTTTACAAATCTTAAATGCAAGAAAAGAAACTAAACTCGAAATATGAACTCTCAAATCGCATGACACGACCTATGTGGGTCATGCCTCCTAGGCAGCGAGTAAATTGTGGACAACACGACCCGTGTTGCTACTGGATGCGTACTTCGGTGCTCGAAACCCTTTCAAAGCTCAATTTTATTATTCCAAAGTCTCTAAAACAAATGTAAAATGCATGAAAAACACTAAAACACTAGAAAACACATCAAATCTAATAAAAAAAAAGATAAACTAAGCTAAATCCTGTAAACTTGGGACAAAAATAAGATAAATAAGGTGATGAAATGTATATAGATATCAAATTGTGCACGTGTCACCCCCCCCCCAACACACACACGCACACACACACAACCCCACCCACACCTACCTCTTACTCGTCCCGAGTAAACCAAAGACTAAACTAAACTAATAAAGCAATAAACATAACTCACTTTCATAGAGAATACGAATGCACTTAGCATGTGCAACAAGATGTTACTAGGTTACCCCATAGTAGACAAGTTTTGTCTCGTGAGGGTTTTCAGAAGGCATACCCACAAATCTTTAGAAACATACATACGCTACGCTACGCTAAACTAATTAGAAAATAAAACAAGAAAAAAATGGTTTGACTCATTTCAATCAAACATACTATACATAAGAAAGTGCTCCACAATTAAATCATCTTGAATGAAGCCACTTCACTCACACACCCAAAATTGTTTCAAGATTTAATCTGTCTAACATATCTAAATTGCAAACTATACATCAAAGGGTTTCAACATGCAATGTTATATGTGCAATTAATCTCAAGTGTTCAATCATGCTTCAAAAACTCAAGTAAAGGAAAAAAAAGAAGCTAAATGTTATGCATGACAAAGTACAAGCTTACGTGTATGTGAGAGCTTCCCTTAAAATTCATGCAAATCTCGAGTACTCTAGAATCAAAGTTACCTAGTTTTCACTATCTTGGGTTGAATACCTATAGGTTGGCTTAATCTTTCCCCCTCTACTAATTCTAAGAGATGTACTGACACTCTAATTCTAAGAGATGTACTGACACTCAAAATCAATAAGACTTTAGGGCTTGTAACATAGGCTCGGGTTAAGGTGTGTTATGGATTGAAAACGAAGATAAAAGTTAATTGAGCTCAACAACTTTTCACTCACCTTTTTTCCTCTTCATAATTCTCATCAAAAACCAATTTTCATTCATCCAAGTTTATCTTCCAGAACCCATCTCAATCAAGCGCAAGTTCTGATGCATTCAAATTCTTTGTCCTACATTTTTGGGGAACTATTGTTGAAGGTAGAATCTTCTCTCTTCTCAATTACGGTAAAGGACAATGATATTGTTGATTTTTTAGGGTTTCCTACTCCCATACCTGACCCTTTTAGTCCAACTCCCTCTTCCCAGTCTTCTGAGAATGACCATTTGAATCCAAACATCCCCTTCACCACGTCCTCTTGTAATGTTCGACTTGCATCAAATCAGAATGTATATATTATTAGGTGTCTTCCCACATATCTCTTGATCCCCAATAGAGTAAACCGTAATGCAACTTCTGCTGCCACTATCCCATACGTCATTGTTTCAACTCTTGCAGTTTCAGATGCTAACAGTATAACCACCATTTTGGAACTACCCATATTGCGCATCCTCCCCATGCATGTGAACGTTTTACATCTACATCTAATCTCTGCCAAGATCATTAAACCGATATACACTTTCCACTGGTCAGCTTCACGTTATGTTCACGTCCACACTTTGTCTTCACACCATGCGCACATAAATGTCTCATCTCTGACTGCCTCAACTAATGCTCTTTGGGACTTCTGTAAAGATCTTGGTGTGAGAGCTCGGAGATTTGAGTTGGAGGTCATTAAAGGCTTCTTAAGATTGAACCCGACTTTGTTCGCAATTGACATTTTTTGGCTGCGCCACGATCCTGGAATGTGTTTATTGTCTTGAATATCTTGAGTTTTTATGCATTTCACAAAAGACACCGTTTTTGGTCTCTTGTTCGTTCTCTTTGGCCAAGTGTTGTTTTCGTTAAGAAAAAGTAAGGATCCGTCATTTACCACTTTTGATTGTCAAAGTTTTTGGTATTCTCATGTCTCGATTTTAGCTTCTCTACATCTATTGGTAGATACAAAGGTTTGGTTTGTGTCCGGGTCCCGAAGTGTGGTCCTTCATCGATATAGTTAATTTGGTGAGGCAATACAAGAAGATATCACATGATTAAGTTTAATATTTCTAGCCTTCTCATTGAGAGACTCTTCATTTCATTTTTTTTAATCTGCAAACGATACTTTTATTAAAAACTCGAGAAGGTAAATAAAGTATAAAGCTCCCAAGAGAAGAGGATATAGCTAACCCAACATGGAACGGGTTAGAGCTCCATTTCATATGATATGATCCTACCTTGTTTGCAAGTCATTTTGATCGGGTTCTTATTTTTTCATCTAGGCTGCTTTTGACGTATACTTACACTTATTCAGGTCTCCCGAGGAGTCGTTTGGATCATTGTCCTTTTAGTCTGACAGTTGACTTTACATATTGGTTGGTTGAAGTAGAAGAAATAATTTTTAATTTTAAGAGCTTCAATTTTCATCTTCTTTTTAGTTTGGTTCTCATTGTATCTCGAACCCTATCATTTGAGAGTAGGAGCTCTAACTCATTCCATGTTAGGTTAGATATATCATCTTCTCTCGGGGAGCTTTATACTTTATTTTCCTTCTCGAGCTTTTAATAAAAGTATCGTTTCCAGATAGAAGAGATGAAATGAAGAGTCTCTCAATGAGAATGTTAGAAATGTTAAACTAAAACATATGACATCTTCTATTATTATATCACCAAATTTGACACACATATGTATTAATGTGTAATGCGCTAGCTTACATGCATGAATCCGATTACGCAGTCAACATATGTCCAGAAATTCGTTGGTGCAGATATCTTGTGACAAAATCACGACCCTTGCGCTGACTTGCCGCATGCATTCCAACTCGCATTTTTTTTATAAATATTTTTGTATAATTAAGGCCCGTCAAGCGAACTTTACAAACTGTTATTTATTTCTATCTTTATGTTTAGTAGTAGAGAGTTAAGAGCATAGTGGGAGATAATTTGAGATGAAAAACGAAGAAAAATCAAAAGGTCTTTTTCACAATTCATCAAGTGTAGCATATTGTTTTCATTAATGATCATTATGACTATTTTTTTTTATATCTTTGATGTGTGTTTATTCGCTCCTTAGGAGAGTCTAAACTCTAAAGCTCTAATTTAAAATTTGGGGTGTAGTTTTGTTATGTATGATTGAATAATCATTAATATATATATATATATATAAAGCAGTCTCTAAAGTGCTGATGTGTCAAATTTTTAGATTTTAGGGCATTTATTATTTTTTAAATTAGTTGTAATTTTAATGCATTTCATAATTCAGTTCCTCCATTAGAAGTTACAACTGTTTTCTCTTTCAACGATTACAGTTTCTCTTTTCTTCAGTTATCTTTTTTTTTTTAAATTAGAAAAGAAAAAATAGTATATATGGTAAAGGTGGGAAGCAATACTAAAAGTTTTTCCCTTATCGTTTCTTTTGTTACTGTTTTCTCTCTCCCATTTTCAAAACCAGTTTTTTTTCTTTTCCATAGTTTAAGTAAAAACAGTTTTTTCTTTAGTTATTGTTTTCTCTCTTCCATAAACCAAATCAGTTTTTTCTTTCCAAGAGTTTTTTCTTTCCCAGAAAATATATCTCCTGTTTTTTTCCTCCATGATATGTACCGCACAGTGTATGGCATATGATTTTGCTCTCAAAGAGTCTGATTTTGCCCTTAAAGAATCTGCAAAGGTTAGTGAGTTAATTCAGCTTTTTTATAATTTATATTTGCAACTGAGTTATTGAACAGGTTTATGTGGTGCATGTGTTTTGTGAGCATTCAACAATGAATCCATTTGAACCATTCGTCGTCGTTGGGCTTCAAGGGAGTAAGTGAATATGGTGTAGTCCGGATTAATGGAAGGAAGTGGTTTTTCAATAGGGTAAACGTTGCGGTTTTAATTAGCATAGCTGATAGGTGTTGAAGAAAATTGGTTGCAGAGAGGCTTAGCTCTGGATATTGAGATATCAGAGTGGGTGCATGCGTTTTCTTAAAAGTTTCTGTGTAATTGAGTTGAATTATGGCATTAATAGAATTTGCCTTAATTTCATGAGATTGAGTTGAATCCACTGCAATTTTCGGGTTTTGCCTATAACATTTTAGTTCTAACCAAGGTGTCTATTTTCATTTCGATTTTCTTCTTAATTAATTTTTTATATGTTCCTATTGTGAACTAATAATTGATGTGATCATAATTTTGAGTGGAGTTGGGTATAACCTCTGATGAGTTTTCACGCACAAATGTACCTAGCATATGGTTTGTTGGTGATGCTACAAATAGAATTAACCTTACCCCTGTGGCCTTACTAGAGGGAACCTGTTTTACTACAACTGTTTTTTGGTGGGCAACCTAGCAAAACTCCTCTCTATGTGGTGGGCATCAACGAAGAGGAGGCAAAAGAGCAAACAAAAGAACAATGACGGGGCGTGTTACTGGAGATGACAAAGCAAACACAAATCTGTGAATGAATATTTCTATTTATTGGTCTCTAGGTATAATCTCAAAAGAAGACCATCTTTTGTTGATGTTGTGTTTACTTACCCACCCACCCCTAATAAATAAACTTATGTATCATTGAAGTAGAGTGGGTTCTACTCGAGACTTTCGATAATTATGATTTCTTTAAAAAATTGTGTTTTGAGGTATGCCCTACTTTGGCCGTTGATCAATAGTTTAACATGGATTTAAATTTGAACGGTGCTGATTTTTTTATTATATTCCAACTTTTGTATCATTATTCCTCGTACACTACACAAATACATTTAAAAAAACTCACATTTTTATGTGTTTGACACTACACAAATGAACGATTGGTCGTAAATAAGCTGAATGTTATGATGGTCAAGAATTCTTTTTATTCTTTGAAAATTGTGGTGACTTTCCGACGATGCATAAATATCTAAATGGGATAAAGATTTTTTTGGTACTCAAACTTTCGCCGAATATCCAATTTGGTACCCAAAGTTTTATTGTGCCAAATTTAATACCTAGACTATTATTTCATACCCAATTTGATACCTACCGTCAAGTTCCGTCAATTTTCCGTGAAGTACTGAGTTGGTATGCAGACTTAAAAAAATTTGTTTACATGTCAGCCACGTGGATATTATTTAAACTTTAATTAAAAAAAAAAAAAAAAACCTCTCTCTCTCTCTTCCAACACCCACTTTCTCTCTCCGCAACCTCTAGCATTGTCCAGGTAAAGATCAAGTTTTTATCATGATTCACATTTGTGCAAACATGCTGTAGACAAGTATATCAGGTTTCAA
>JAYMTA010004426.1:0-12647 GCA_036897625.1 Pelargonium cotyledonis | reverse complement strand
TGTCCCAAAAGTTGTACAAAATTATTTGTACAAAATGATGTGTCAGCCAATGGAATATGACACATCAACTATCTCATCATTGAGTTAGCCTAATCATAACACGCCACGTGTACAATATATTTTATAAACCGGGCGCTCCGCGCCAAAAATTCATGGGAGGGTGGTGATATCATATATATTGGGTTATGATTTGCCGAAACTTATATTTAAGCACAAAAAGATGAAAAATATGTGTGCCACGTAGACTGCCACGTCACTTTGTACAAAAAATTTTGTACGGTATTTGGGACATTTAGCATTTTTCAAAAAAAATAATCACATTATTTGTATAAAATTTGAAATAAATGGTATTTATTTATAAATTATTACAGAACACAAAGATTGCATATCCAAAGCATAATAATGTTATAAAATATTAGTTGTCCACAACAAATAAACAAAAGAAGAGCCGAAACGAAGCTAAATGAGCATAAGCAGAGGACAAAAAAAAAAAAAAAACTAACAATGTCACACTCTCCTCCAAAATAATTTAACAACCTATATTTTACCGAGGAATATAAATATAATAATATATTGAAATTGATTCCAAGAAAATTCGATAACACATATTAGAATAATAGTATAGATAACTAAGATTTTTTTATGTAACATCAAAACGTTTGTATGGTCCAAAATACATTAGGACCGCAATGAAGTAATAAACTTTTAAGAGAATGGATCCGTCAATAGAAGCGATGGACTTCAGGTTTGGTGAAATAATAAATTTTTATTTAACACGATTCTATCTTTAACGTGACGTGTAAGAATATGACAATTAGGGACTTAATTTGAGTCTCATTGCTCTAAGTTACTCTTAGCATTAATAATTTTGTGATTCATCATCAATATAATTAATGAACCAAAAAACTTTAATAAAATAGTGCATGGAATCAATAACATTAATCTATAATTTCTAATACAATAAATAGTTAACCACAAAATCACATACTAATTTAGATGTGACAGTGTCCACATTTATTTGAGAGATTCACAAACAAAAGTCTTCATAAATCTAATTTAAAATTTATATAAGTTTAAGCAGCAAGATTTACAAAATACAAGTCTATTTCTTAGTTTTTGCAACCAAAAACAGCCTACCACATTCATGTGGAATCCATACAAATTACAAGTAAAACACCAAAAAAAAAAAAAAAAAAACCAAACTCACTATAAATTCAAGACCTTCCCTTCTTATTTCCAATCCCAATTCCAACATGAAGTTGAGGTTGAGCCTTTCTTGTGTTTGTGCACTCACAATTTTCATTTTTCTGTCAATTTTGTCCTCAGCTTCTCAGCTCCATCCTCTGGTGATCACCTCAGCAAATGATCACTTGAACCACACTGCCGTGTCCAGTTTCAGACTAATCAATAGAAGATATTTAATCCACTGTCCCGATCCCAACCCGTATCTGCGAATCAACGTTAGCTCATCGTCTAATCTTCCCGACGAAGGATACATAAATGTTACTGTCAGTGGTGTCATACTTCCCGCGCGTTCTGACTGGATTGCCATGGTTTCGCCGTCCAGTTCTCAGTAAACAATTCTGTTTTTACTAATTGAATTTGATCATATATATACAATTATATGTAGTACTTATTGTTGTTTGTGTTGTTTTAATGGTGCAGAGCTGGTTATTGTCCTCAGGCTGAGGGATATTATATTCAGACAGGAGACACTAGTATGCTTCCTCTTCTCTGTCATTATCCTGTTAAGGTAACAACATCATATACTATGATTTGTTTGTAAGTTTATCGAATAATTTTGACGAATTTGTTCGTGTTAGTTTGGATCATTTTGGTTTGTTGTTGGGATTTAGTTTCTCTTGATTTGAATTGAAATTGGGTTAATGTTTATGGTGTGAATTGTGAATGAGCACACTTTGTGGATGAAGTAGCTACCTGCAGGCCACATGTAACCAGCTCAAGCCTCATATTTTCATCAACTTTTTAAATTTTCTCTTATGCCATAAATAGGGTACCTTTTACTGCAAGTTAACCCATCAACAATTTATACTCAAATTCTATGTTTACATCAAATAAAATGAATGAGAGCCCATCAATCATCTAATTTCCAATAATGATTCTATGTTCGATTTACCAAAGGAGTGAATCTTCGTTTGTTGATGAATCTTATATTTCCGGCAAACAATTTAAGGACGATATAATTGTATGTCACATCGATATATAAGTATAAAAGTTTAACACTACAAGTAACATTGTCCAAGTAACTGATACATGAATAGACCAAAGGACTTTAGTTGACCATAATTATCAATATTGGATGTCAAAGTCTGGATGTGAACTCAATTTTTCCTTTCTCCATTAACCAGTTGTTCCAACTTTAAAGTCTCTTCTTTTCTTAAAATAGTGAAACCTTAATTAATACCTTCCAACAAGGAAGCTACAGACAACAAGTTATAATATCAGTGACTTGAAGCTAAAGCCACTTAGATAAATTAACAGGACATGAATCATGATTAGGTTCATATTGCAAAAATGTTGATGATCAAGTCAAGTTTCAAAAATTAAACAAAAATGGAATGAATTGTTGTTGCAGGCACAGTTCATGAGCGATGATCCAGACTATGTGAACTGCAACAAAAATGAATGCCAGGAGAGAGACGCTGATGGGCAATGCTTGGCAGCAACTTGCAGTGGCACATTAACATTTCATGTCGTCAACATCAGAACTGACATCGAATTCATATTCTTCGCTGATGGATTCGACGCACCTTGCATTCTGGAAAGGACAAATCCTATCAGCTTTGCCACACCAGAAAAGCCCTTGTATGGCCATCTTGCAAGCACAGATTCAACTGGAACATCGGTGAGCAATAGATTCGCCATTAGTGCTTATATGAAATATTCCATAATTCTCTTATGTGTTATTGAATAACATGAGTACTGGTGTTTCTTGCAGATGAGACTGACATGGGTGAGTGGTGACAAAGAACCTCAACAAGTACAGTATGGTGGCAAAACAGAAACATCACAAGTTGATACATTTACACAAGATGATATGAGTAATGAGTTGTTTTTTTAGATCAATCACTTGTTTCATTATACTATACTATATGTTACAGACTTTAACATGATATATATAGGTCAAAATATTGCAAGTCCAGCCAAAGATTTCGGGTGGCATGAGCCAGGATTCATTCACTCTGCAGTCATGACAGGACTTGAGCCTTCAACAACCTTCTCTTACAAATATGGAAGGTATATCTATAACAAATTATCAAATGTTCATGTTTTAAAGACCTAACAAAACTAAAACAAAACTTTTGATGTTAAAACAATGCAGCGATTCAGTTGGTTGGAGCGACGAAATCAAGTTTAAGACTCCACCTGCAGCAGGGTCAGATGAGCTCAAGTTTCTTGCATTTGGTGACATGGGAAAGGCTCCTTTTGATGGGTCTGTTGAACACTACATTCAGGTAACAATTTAGACACACGAGCCCTATTGAAGTAACAAGTTTTGATTCGGGAAAATAGCGAAAACAGAGTTGATTAGTCTAAATTAAGTTTTGATTCTGTACATGAAACAGCCAGGATCAATCTCTGTGGCTCAAGCAATGACTGATGAGCTAAACTCTGGCAATGTGGACTCAGTGTTCCACATTGGGGACATAAGCTATGCTACCGGGTTTTTAGTTGAATGGGACTATTTTCTCCAATTCATCACGCCTTTGGCCTCTCAGGTTTCCTACATGACAGCGATAGGAAACCACGAGAGGGACTATCCGGCCTCAGGATCAGTCTACGGTTTGACTGATTCGGGTGGAGAAAATGGAGTTCCTTATGAAACTTACTTCCCAATGCCAACCTCAGCAAATGACAAGCCTTGGTACTCAATAGAACAAGCTGGTGTTCATTTTACTGTCATTTCAACTGAGCATGATTGGTCTGAAAACTCCGAACAGGTACTAATTTGAACCAAACAGAACATTTCATGGTAATTTTTGCTAATGCTGGCACAATCTTGCAGTATAAGTGGATGCAAAACGACATGGCATCAGTTGATCGATCCAAAACCCCGTGGTTAATTTTTGCTGGGTAATTTTCTTTCGCAAAAAAACGAACAAAATGTGTTGTGTTACTTTTAATTTTCCAGGCAATTTATGTGTTGAAAACTTGCAGGCATAGACCTATGTATTCTACAGTAGGTTCCAGTGTTGATCAGAAATTTGTTAATGCTGTGGAGCCTTTGCTAGTGAGGAACAAGGTACGGTCTCACGAATAGACCTATATATTTTATGTTGACATTGCTGATAAACTGAAACAAAACATGAACTGTAGGTTGATCTTGGGCTATTTGGGCATGTACATAACTATGAGAGAACCTGCTCGGTTCAACAAGGACGATGCAGCGCCATGCCTGTGAAAGACGGGAATGGGATCGATACGTACGACCATAGCAACTACACTTCTCCGGTGCAAGCTGTTATTGGCATGGCAGGCTTCAAATTGGACGAGTTCCCGAATTCAGTAAATAAGCTTATCTGAATCTATATATACATCTCTGGCTAGCGCGTGCGCACACACACATATATTATGTTTCCATGAATGTATATATGAAGAAGAGTTAATTGGGTGATCATTATTATGAGCAGGCTGCAGAATGGAGTTTAGTAAGGATTTCAAAGTTTGGTTACCTTAGAGCACACGCAACCAAGCAAGAAATGCAATTAGAGGTCAGTTTTTGTTTCAGAATTGAAACAATCATCAATCACAATCATACTGTTTTTTTTTTACGACAAATCGTTGGTTGTCTGTGCAGTTTGTGAACTCGGAAACAAAAGAAGTAGAGGACAGCTTTCGCATCACGAAGTGAAAAAGAAGAAGAAATGGTTGGAGAGGCCTAGATTGAGGGGGAGAGAGAGACACGAGTCTCAAAATGTAGTTATGTGGTTGTGATTGTACATGTAAAAATCAATATGATTAGAACAAATTTATATATAATACAAAATCCAAAAGAATAGTCAGGACTAGCTTACTGTGCTCCAGCCACCTCAGTTGATCACTGAAGATAAACAATAGTCACTTTCCCCAAACTAATTGAAAGATGTTTTTACTGGCAACTGAACTAATCACATTGTTGCTCTGCTTCCTAAGCATCTCCTCTTGCTCAGTAACTTTACCAGCCTATTCAAGGACAACAAATAAGTATTACATTTAAGAACTTAAGTAAAACTAAAGCAAAATTTATCAGATAAATCCAAGTATAATATTGGAGTCACGGCTCACAAGTATGTTCCAATTACTTGAGGTGAAGAGCCATGAAGAGCCATTGCCGGGTGGTTTAAGAGTACACAAGGTTGTGCAGTGAACTAAACAAGTGGAAAATTCAGAAATGGCTCTATGGTTCCAGCAAATTTAAGGTCACTATGGTTGTGCCCCTGGCCATCAGTTTCAACTATATATCAGTCTGGTGGGCAACATTGGGATTTTGTACCAGTTTGAAGTGATATTTCTATTATACCGATGATGAAGAAACATTATGCATATCTTCTTCAAGATAATCTTGGTTGAAGATGATGGGATTGCATGGAATGAAAGTTACAGAACCAAGTCAATAACTCTGTTCTGCACTGTACTTAGAAGTGCAAGTTCACCACAACCTTCTTGTGCAGGATAAAATCCATTTTGTTCAAGCAAAACTTATTAAATCATATGATTTTTCTATTGTGGATGAAGGAACCAAATTAAGAGCCCTCACATATCACCACAACACAATGGTAATGATTTTAAAAAATATCTTGGGCATTGGCAAGCGATAAAAGGAAATGAAACTCACAAGAAGACAATAGGCATTGGCAAGCGATAAAAGTGTTGGGTACAGATCAAGAACAGCTATGGCAACCTCCTCTGTCACCTGTGGGACCTGCATCCAGAATTACAAAATACAATTGCAGGTTAGTTGCTAATCGAAAAAACAATTGCAGGTTAATTCACCTGATTCCCATATGAAATTTTAGTTCTTTACACAGACAATTAAGGTAACAATTGGATTACACTTTGGTTCAGGAATGGAAATCAAGAACGGGAATAAGATTTCCATTCATCATGTTTCAATTAGACCTTTTTTGTCACAAGAAAGGGGTTGAATGGAGCTGATCGATATCTCTGGAATACAAATATGCTTTTCTTGTTAGAAAATATGTCCCTCTATAAAAGCGTAAAGGCAAACTTTTCAAACAGGTGTTACATTGCCATAGATTAATAGATCAAAGTTAAAGTGGCACATTACAGCTATAGATCATGACTTATTAAAATAACAACTACCACATTAAGCTTTTAACTTCTAGTTTTAACAAATACAATTCATACCTGCATAAGTTGAATAGCGAACACATCGCTAACAGTCATTTTTTCCAAATCGGTGGACTTTGTAATAAATTCCCGATAAGCAGGACAAACTCGAGCACGCTTAGACTTTCTCTCATGTAATTCGGACTTGTAGTATTCAGTTATTGCAAGAGTAAGATGTCCATACTTCCTCAGTGTATCACCCAACCCATTTGTCCTCTGTACATCAAAACCTTCCAGAATTTCAGTTGTAAAACATCTGCACATGATGAGGATCTGAAAGAGTTAATCTAGGGAATAGAACAATAACTATGTATTGATAAAGATAAACAAACAATCAAGGGACTGAGATATACACAGAAAAACACATATTTAACCGGCAAATTAGCCATCATTATTTGCATTTTAATTATTATAATTAAGGTTCGGAAAAGGTCAGAGGAGTTAGAATATGTACTAGATGGGTGCATATACTATTAGTTTCCTTTTTCCACCTTCTAGCTACTTGTGATTTCTTTCGCCTAAAAAAGTACATGTGTGGAAAACTAATAATAGCTTGATCAGATGCAAAATAACAATTTATCAAAAAGCAGACAAATGCAAAGACTCCATTACTAGTTTTGGTGTTTAGCATTAAATCACAAACAGCACAGTTCAAGTTAACTACTATGATCATCAAGATACAATGAGAGAAAATGCTCACGCTGTTTTGATGCTTTCAGCAGCTTCAGAAGAATTTGGATCGCCTTCCAAAAGATATATCAGCTTCTTAAGTCCACACCTCTGTCACATTCAAAGCAACGTGTATAAAAACTTTGACCAAGTGGTTGCTATGAACTGGTAAACCAAAAAAAAAATAGAAAACATGACCGCAACAGATTAAAATAGAAAAAAATAATAGCCTCATCAACAAAGGACAACAAAATATGAAGTTCAACACCAAAAGCACATATGTTGATAACTACATGAAAGGAATAGAAGTCAATTTCGACAAGAATCAATACCAGAAGCCTCAATTTCTGATCTTTGTAGCGTTTGTCCCTGATTGAACATCGCAAATCAGCTACTTTCTTCCTCTCAACGATAAAATCAAGAACATATTCACTACCAAAAGATTTATGGCGAGCAATCCAAATTCCATCTCCAACCGGTAGCCGCCTAACCTGTTAGAAGAAACAAAGTTAGTAGGGCCTCATGAATGACCTGAGCCTAGGAAAACATCATACTTTAAATAACTCGTCGTATAAATAACTGGAAATGTATGCATCTTTTGTAAAGTAGAATAATTGTGTACAAAAAAAGGGTATATCGTACGTAACAATATACAGTTTTTTGTTTGGCAGTAGCTTTCAGATTTGGTGGGCTCGGAAAGAGAGCAAACCCTGAAACGTGGAATTCTAGTTTAACAACTTGCTGGATTGTTAAAGCACCCTAAAAGAATATCTTCTCGTGATCTCTATGCAAATAGTGGTCAGGGAATGCAGAATCAGGAAAACCAAAGTATCAGAAAGATAACCACACTTCCCCAACAAAGAGCAACAATTTTGCCATTTTTAACTGTAAAGGTAGTCTACATAAAAGAAGCAGTAAATGATAACATGGGCAGTCACCGTGATATTATACCCAAGATTTTACCCATAAAACTGTCAAATCTAGGGTCTGCTTTCTTATGGAAAACCTTTTATTTAAATCAACTGCTTGGTTGAGCCTACAACTAAACTGTTAATTGACAAATGTAAATGCGAAAATTCAATTCTAAAGTTAGTAGAATTAGGAAAGTTATTTAAATTAGGAAAGTTTAGTTTATTTCCTATTTCTAATCAAATCAAAAGGTAACGAGATATAAGTCCATCAACAGGTGAATAAAGAAAGGGCAGAACGGCAGAGTATAAAAACCTGCAAAAAATGAATAAAGATCTCAAAAGAAGCTGTATTGAGCACCTATAACTCACCTCTATTTGGATTTTGAATTCTGAACAAATATTATCAATGATGCTATGAGACCGAGATCTGAAAAGCAAAAGTTATACAAGCATAACATAAGTCATAAAAGAACATCATCTAGGACAATACTCTCACATGGAAATGGACAAAGTTTAAATAAAGATTGAATAAAAGTACAACTTCCTCAAAACTAAAGTTTGGGATATGAAAAGCATCCATCAAAGATACTGACCAGAAGAAACAAAAACAAAAAAGGAGTATCAGCCACTGACATTTAATTAAGCACCTCCCAGATTAGTATGCCAAGTTTAGCACGGAAACCATGCATCAATAGTTGGAAGACTAAACCTATAATTCAGACACAATACATATACATTTTGAACAGAAAAGCTCTAGTTATCAAACATTTCAAATGAGATTTCCTGTTATGGATTTGAAGACAGCTCATCCTCAACTTCCAAGTCAAACATAATCCATAGGATCCTCTTGATTTGAAAAGAAAGAAAAAACGCTAACATTAGAGTTTGTGCACACAATTTCAAATTAGAATCAAATAAAAAAAACAACATTCAACATTCCAAATCATTCTCAAAGATAGAAACACTTGAAAATATAATGAACATAGCACAAGATGAAATCTAAAGTCAAGACAGCATAAAAGCATGCTCAGCTAATTTCATAAGGATGTTATAGAGCCAAGGAAACAAAAGTTACTAACCCTCGAGCGGTGAATTGCTCTCTATCATCCAAGATTAATATTACTTGATACACATCCTCAAATCTCTCCCCAAAGCTCAGAGGTGGGATGTTTAAAAGGTTCCGATTTGCATCCAAACCATCTGAACTTGACTGTTTAGGATAAACCTACAAATTTTAGCAGCACAAAGAGAATGAGAGAATGAGCAATGTTTCTTGAAATAAGCACCGGCCTTCAACAATAATGCATAAGGGAATTTTTATCCAATAAATCAGTCCTCTATAACCTTCATACTACTTGTGGTTAGCAGTTAGAAATTGGGAATACAAGAACACACTCTCATAGTTCTATACAAATAAGATCCTGGGAACATGCAAACTTTGTAAGTATTATACTTGTTCCAAATAATAATCTACAGAGGCAAACATTAAACAAAACATTGCCTTGCAGAGGACCCTCCAGTGTACAGTCACAACTCTCATATGCACCGTGTACAGTCACAATGAAATTTGCCATAGATTTTACAAGGTATAACAAGTGTTGCAGAATTTCTTCACAGATGAACCATCAACATCATGCTGAAATGCAGAGGACCCTTAAGCACTTATCATATACCACATGCCTACTGCCTAGTAACAATGTTTGAAAAATCGACATGCATTAATAAAGAAGCCTGTAAAGAATTCTCATTGCATTGATGGAGCAATTCCCATAAATGAAGTGCATGCAGACATACAGATGACGAGCAAGCTCGCAATGTAAAAGAGCTCAATGTAGACTTCGGTATATGTTCACCATCCCCAGCATCCATCCGATGATTCTCACTTCTAGAACGATCTACTTGACCTAGGTAAATATAAGGGCCAAATAAATATAATCTTTAATTTGCATGATAAGAAAAATATTTTTGCATTTACTATTTAAAGATAGAGAGATTTGAAGAAAGCTTATTACCATTGGAAGAGATGGTGGTTGGTCTTGAAAGACAATCTTCTTTTAAGGATCGAGACTCTAAATCATCACAGTCATAAACCTTCTTTTTTCGGAGATGACACAAAACAAAAGGCCAGAGTGATGAAATATCCTTGTTCTGAGAATTTTCTGAAACCTCGGCAAAAGCACAAAGAACTTCTTCCTTGGAATATCCCAGAAGTGTAAGCTACAAAAAGGGAAGTTTGAACCAAAATTAAATCATTAATCAAGAAGCAAGATGGCTATTGGAGTACGAATCTGCAAAAGTTATATGATTATTGCAAAATAAATGTTAAGCTTGAATCTGATGAGATGCATTTAAGGAACAAAAAGGACATAGAGAACTATGTGCTTGTGGTCTCTTGCATCAAAGCCATCAAAACAGATATGGCTAACAGATTACAGATCATTTAATTTCAACAGAATGCACATTATCAAATAAAAAATAAATCTTGCACTTAGATAAGATGAAAACAGACGATCCTGACAAAAACAAAAGGAGGAGATTGAAAATTTAAGTAATAATTGACAATTACGAAGTCTAATTATTCCAAACTATATGAAGAACTAGGTAAAATTACAATATCAAGGTCAATCTAAGAAATTATGATAATGTCTACAAACTTTATCATTGACACTTTCACAATATAATATACAATACCCATGGGCCTGAAACTTATATCATAGGAAAGATACCATTTAACAGTAACCACCCAAAAGGATAAAACAATAAGCACATCCTTTGACAAAAAGATCAATTTGGGTTCACACAAATTATGGTTAACAAGTCCCAACTTACTGCAGATACATCTGGTAACAAAGAAAATATTATAAAAGTTACTTTGAAGTTTACCCGCTCAATAGATTCAAGTGGAACATCAAATGATTTCTTCTGTCTATGAGATGGTACAGTAACTTCATTAACAAAATCAGCCCAATCAAATCCCACATCTGAACCATCAAATGTTTCCTGATTATAATACCCCTCTCCATTCAAAGAAATCCCTATAGGATCTGACAAACCAGATTTCATGAGACATAGCCGTGCTGATTCCTGTCCTTCTTTGGTTAGCATGTACCTGAATATAGCAATATCATCATTCATGAATATCATCAACTAATAATTAATAATTGAACAATATGCGGCTTTCTTCGAATTGATTTCACAACATGCAAATAGGAAAGTAAATGCACATAACACATCCATACTTTGCTGGGCAACTTGACTTCACAACTAGTCCTTTGGCTATTAATGTCTTCATGCAGCACCATCCACTGTACCAATCCTTGGCAGAACTTCCAAATTGTGTTGGTTTTCCGTTCCCCTTTTCTGGCCTAAGAACATACAGTCCAAGTTCAAAACCATAAATCTCACCAATCCAACCATTTAAGACAACTGATAAATATTAATTTATAACAAAAATACAACTTCACATGTTAAAGCCGCAATGAGAGAAGAAAACATACACAATTGGGACCTGGGAAAGCCCACTTGCTTCAGCTGCATCAATAAGCTCTTGTTTACGCATAAACTCATTCCCATTTGCAGTCCCCCTAAGAACAAACATATTAAACTCACCAACAAAGAAACCCATACAAGATCAAGTAAAAGAAATAGTGAGTCTACCTGTATAGGGTGATCAATAATGCATATGCGGCACTTTTCATTTTCGGTAAATAAGTCTTGATTTGATTAGTCTTCTTGCCTACATAATTAGGTAAAGGTGAGAGCTTAAAAAAGACATTGCATTCCCATGCATAAGAACAATAATCAAAATTGACGAGAAAGTACCCTTGTTAGTCATGTTTTCAGGTTCAGAACTGCCAGAAGCAGTCTCAAAAAAGCCTTGCATAAGCTTCAGAACCCATTTCCCAACACCCCTGCCCCACATAAACCAAATTAATAAAATTTTCTCTAATAACATGTTCCCAATATTCAATTACACAATCATAAATTGGCTCAAACCCAATTAAAAATGTCGGATTTGAGAGGAAATAAACAGCACTTACTTGACTTGATAAAAGTCCTTGAGGGTTTTGATTGGGTCTTTGGAGTTGCAAACAGCAAAATAGGCTTTACTGAGAGTCTTATCTGTGTTCTCCGATAACCCTTTTGGCTGTTGGGACAATTCTTGCCTCTTCTTCGACATATACTTTGCCAGTTCTTCGTTATTGGGACACAGCACTGGTCTCTGATTCTCCATTTTTGGGGATAATTTTGATTAATTTGATAGGGTTTTAAGTATCGATCGGAAAGTTTTCCAGCAAGAACTAGAGAACTGTTAGGGCCATGACTGTGATTGGGAAGATAGATATAGTTGCAACATCGCGCCATGAATGGTCGACTCCAAGGATTTTGAAAATGTAGACTAGATGGGCCCACTTTCGGCCCAAAATGACAACGGAGATATCAATTAAATTATTATTTTATTTTGTATGAATTTCATATTTGGATTTTCTTTTTACAGAAAAATAACTTACAATTAATCTCACATTTAATTATGATACATAAGTACTGTCGACTATGTACTAGATGTGGCGTTTTTTCTTCTTCCTTCTCTCTCTAGGAAACTAGGGTTTTCTAAAAGTGATCTGTCTCTTTTTTGAGTTAAACCAATATGGTTTCTAGGGTTTTAGGGTTTATTGTGTGTGTAGGGCTTTTTGGGTGTGTCGGGTTTCCCATTTT